>CAIGRB010088724.1:2951-43210 GCA_903798255.1 Fraxinus quadrangulata | reverse complement strand
ATGCAAATTATTATATACTTTAGAAAAATTGAGCTCTTAGTATCCTAATTCTAAAATTTGACATCTTAAGATAGAAGATTTTGCAACAGAAATAACATTTTTATGATACATGTTTTATAATCAAAACGGGTACGAACCTGATTTTCAAGTTTTTGAATATCACTCACTTTGATTGCTCCATCGGCATGAAGCATTAAAAGTAGTTCAACAGGAGAGTCAATCATTCTCTGTTTTACAACACTTTAGCAGAAGCAAAAAGCTTCAGTCAATCGTAATAAAATGGGAGATTCAGAACATATATGGTACAACATCAGCAGGAAAACTGCTAACTGAATGAACAAATTGTTTAGATTAGACTCACTTCTTATTGCTTTTCCCTTGCCATGGTTCCTTTTGAGAAGTATAACTTTCACATTTTTCAACAGTATATCTTTTGACGAAGTCTAGTGCTACTTGTTTTGTACCATCAACATTTCCATTATCGACAATGACCACCTAATCCAGTATTTATTTATTAAGTATGTAGAGAAATCAGAAAGCTGCATGTCCCTTAATTAGTTAATGTAAAGCAATATGATGTACTTCTTTTCCAAAGCTCAAATGTGACCGGGGGGGTGGGGTATGAGGGGCTTCATCGTTTTGGAATCTCTGAAGTGATAAAAATTTTGACACTGGGAATTGGACTTTCCAGAATATATCACACTTGCACAAGGCATATGAAAGTTTAAATGGTAGGGTGCTGCAACTATTTGACAATTATCAAAAGATGTAATGTAGGCATTCTCAATCACAGGTTTGGATATCAAAAAAATTATAGTAGACAAGCCTGGTCTACCATCATGTAGAAGGAGCAAAAGTCAAGTAAATACACACGGCGAACTTGTAAATTGATTTAGACAAGTTGATAAATTCATGATGCTTGTAACCAAATTATAGGTTGAAATCTTTGTAAATTCAGTATCGATTCTCAATATTTGCTCTTGAGAGCTTATTCCCACAAGTCATAGCAGTTTATATCATTACTTGGTAATATCTGACATTAGATGCATAAATCACATCAAATTTACCATCAAAACAACAACCAAAATACAATATGTACACCTTCTCTGCTTAAACAAGAATTTTGTGTGAGAAATATACATTGATATGCTCAAATAAGATTTCATTATTAATCTGTTATATAACTTGTACAACTAAAACCAACCAGCCTTTACTCTAAATGGTTGTTTTTGCTGGCATCATCAACTTTTAATTTGAAAACAGTTCTGCAGCATTGCATCACCTATTCAACAATTAAGTGAGGAGATAATAAGAAGTTTCAAGCTGGCTCTAATTTTATTTTTACATAATTGAAATTTTTATTCATTAAGACACAATTAAAGCCCCAAATATTGAGACTTCTTCATGCTAAAACATCCTATGCTAAAAAGCTGATTTGTCAAACATTCACATTAAAATAGTAGAAGTACTAAAGAGACTCAAGAAGAAATTGTACGTTTGACTCACTCTGCAGTCTTGGCTTGCTCACCTCTCTCTATCTAGGTCCACAGGGATCAAAAAAAGCTATTTATGGACTAAAGATACTATTTTGGACAACACTTGAGGCTTACAAGCAACATATTATGAAATTTCCAAATAGCTAGAAGCAAACCATACTATGGAAAAAGTGAAGAAAAATATTTTATGTGCCATACCTTAAGAAAATGACCTGTTGTTTTCTGTACGTTGCTGAAGATAATTAAAATGACAGAATAGCAAAATATTATGTATGTTGAATCTGTTAGAAGGGGCTCGTGCACATCATTCAAATAGTCTCCAACATGCCTTTGATATAGGGTTCATTATTTCCCCCATCAAATTTTAATACGTGCATAATTTCATATGGTAGCGGCAATAATTGAAATCGGGACATGTTGAACCACTATATAGAGATATTGGTAGGAAGGATCAACATTTATTTCCTTTTCTCAATAAAATAAAGAAAAGTATATAGACGAAAGAGAAATCACCTTTTGATAATGGTGTGAAACAAATTTTTTTCAATAATGTTCAAAACGCCTGCATAAATTGATAGTTACAAGTGATGTGAAAGCATACTGTACTGATTAAAAACTTTCATATAGTAGAATAGAATTCCTTCTTAACAGAGAATAGGAAATGATTAAAAAGAATTAGTTATAGAAGTTACCTAATAAAATAGAAGAGGCAGAATGTTTTGCGACGAAATAAAAAAGTTTAGATAAAAAATAAATTGCAAACATGACCACATATAAACATCAAATAGTTAGAAACCAAACCGATTTCCAGAAACCTTTGTGAATGTGGGAGTTGCAACTCTGTTGAATCTAATCAGTTGTAATATATGTTTGAAGCATATTATTGCATAGATATGGTTATCCATTAGCTTTAGGATGAAGGAGGAGGTAGGAAGTATTCATTATAGCAAATATCCATTGCAATCTTTCGTCTGTATATAGTCATCCTCTCCGAAGAAACCGTTTCTATTGGATATCCAAGAATGAAGCATTCTATGTATTTCAGGAAAAAAATTGCACAATTTTGCCCGTTGAAAGAAAAAGTTTTATGTTAGATAAAATTAGTACCATAGATATAAAATTGGAGTAAAGAGAAAATGCAAAACTGTTGTAAACAATTCTTAGTTTAAATACTCACCCATTGTTTGCACAAGACAGGTAAGGTATGATGTCTAATTCCATCTGTTTGTTTCTATTTTTCCTCATATCTCGGCTAATGGAAAACTTTGAGGACACTAACAAAAATTGGACCATATTTAATACTGCATTTGCATGTGCCATGACTTGCTGTGGCGTATGAATACCGTGGCTACAATCATATATTTGGAATTTTCATTCGCGAAAATTCACAAGAAAGAGGTACCAATTGTTGCCTAGATATGAACATGGAATCAATAGATGATTACATGCTATCCATGGATGACTAGCTACTAGTAAATTACCATTCACATATTTTTCTAAAAGAATAATATCTACTGGTTGTTTACTTGCACTTCCTTCTTTTATGTTTCTTTGCATCATCATCTGGTGAGTACATTCGACTTCAAATCCAAAATCTAGAATTACATAGTCCTTTGAAACAAAGGTGCAATCGTCTTTGATATGTCGCCTCAACAGTTTTAACTCCAAGTCAAGATTCTATAGAATAAATAAAATGTAAATTAAATATCTTATCTATGTAACTGAATTTATTATGATGAATTATGATGAACGAAGTTTACTAACCACAATAGTTATATCTTGTGGTGTATCCATTATAGCCTTCAATATGTCTCTTTTGATTAGATTGCCACTTCCATTGTCTCAATATGCACTACACAACATAATTGAAATTAGTTTTAAATAAATTGAAGTAAAATTATAGTATTCAAGTTAATTGGATTGTTTACCTGAATGTATTTGTTATTACCCAATTTCTAATTATTGTGTATCTCTCCCCGTCTTCTAAAGGATAACATGAAGAATTTATCTTCTTTCCTCTACCCTTTTTTTTTTCTTGTCGACCTTTCAATGTTTTGAATCTGTTGAAATGTAGAGGGATGTTTTGGAACTGGACTTGTATCGACAGGATGAGCTGGACTCCTATTGATAGGAATATCTTGTTGGAGGGAAGTTATAACAGCTTCCATATTTGATTCTCAATCTGACAATTTATTTAGCATATTGCTATTCTGTCCATCAATATAAGATCTCACAGAAGTCAAATTGGTATTCACGTAATTCTGCATGCTAGATTGCATGTCTTGATAATGTTGTTGTTATCATTATTGTTGTCGTTGTAGTTGAAAGTAGTCTTGATGTTATTTATGTTGTTATTTAAACAATTATTTTTTGTTTTGAATTTTTGCTTGGTAGTGGTTTTCTGATTGTTCAACAATGTTTGTTTTCAAGTTATTGTATAAATTTGATACATCTAATATCACATGCTGCCTATGTATGTTGAGCATCTCCTCCATTTCTTCTCTGGTGACAAAATTTGAGCCAATAGAAGTAGTAGAGCTGGGGTCAGCTCCAACTGAAGTATATGTCATAGGATTAGGCATGCTATGTTGTATTTGTTGTGGTACAATGTTGATCTCTCTGTTTACAATGCCATCTAGTATATTATGTGAATTGTCATGTGGTAACGACAAGCTGTATACCACATGGTTTGTAACTCTTCTTCAGTAGGATGTAGGACTGTAATAACTTGAATCTGTAATTGAAATATTTAAATAATTTGTCGTGATTTTGTTTTGAGAAGGAGAAAAAAATTATAATTAAATGCATTAGTAATAAAGAAATATAATTAAATAATAAAATTACATCTTCCTTATCCAAAAATTGCCCAACCGTTTTCTCCGTAAAAAATTTATTAGGCTTCCATCTATGCATTCTTGGACTCTGTAATATTTTGTATCTATGACGTCCAAATTTCTGTCCAATCTGTGGAAAAGCCTCATACATCCAATACTGAAACATTATTGAATATAAAGATTAGATACTATATATATATGTGTGTGTGTGTGTGTGGATATCCATGCAATACATATTCACATTCATTTTACTGATTTTGCTCTAGTCTCTGTACTCTTGGCACTTGGGATTTTTGCAGTGAGTTTAACAAAACAAAATATGCTCTACGACCTCATGGATATTCAAGGAAGTCGTTGAGCTGTTCAACCAATATATCTTCCGCTAGGTTTCAAAACACACTCTACTAACATGACCAGCCCCAGCTTAAATTTATCTTCTTGATCTTGACAAAGATGAAATGCTTCAAAAAGCATATTCATACTAATTCTCTTTGTACCATAAAAATACTGATTTCTAAGTCGATTATTATTGAAATCAAGATTAACGGATACCTCGTGGCAAGGTAATCCAGTGATAAGACAAAACTCTTGCTGACTAAAGCGAGTCAAATAGCTATTTAATTTTACCCAAACTTTATTATTTTTTCCATAATCTACAAGTCTCATTATGAATTCATGAACTAATTTACTACTAAATTGTCGTTCTTCTTCTGCTCTATAAATCACTCCATATATAAATCCATAAAAATTATTACACAATAAAGATGCTTGTTGATCTGCATTGATGAGCTATACAAAATCTTTAAGATATCGATAATTTGGAAATTGAGTGATTGTTACTGAAAACCATTGATTTAAAGATACTATATATTGCAAAGACATCTGAAAAAATAATTAAAAAAGCACGATTTAATAACGGATATTCAAAATTTGATTGAAACAAGAAACAAAGTCAATGAATATCAAAATAATTAGTTAATTGAAAAGGAAACAAGACATGAGCAAAAACTCACAACAACCTTTGGTTTGAAATAACTAATTATTTATTAGAGTTTTTAGCAGGAAATGAATAATTAGCAATAAACCACCATGCATACTGAAGGGGAAAAATTGAATGAAGTCTGAATCCAATGGTTAACATAACCACACTTGTGATAATACATAATGTTTACAGTCATATTTAAACAATATTTAGTAACCTTGAACCAGGAACATTATGAACTTTTGAAATAAATTCACATCAAACATAATTGTAATTGCACTCAATATGCTTCCATCCATGAACAAGCATGCCTCTTATAAAAATTACAAGAACTGATAATGCTGCAGATTATTGCACTTTCTTCACATATGATCTTATTTATGGCTTACACAATAAAATCACAAAGCAAAGGCGGATCACAATTTAAAACTTAAAATTGATAGTAAGTAGAACTAAACAAAGAAGCAAAGTTGTAATCCCTAACTACAACTTAAACTTGTGAAGTTGATAAACTTTTCGCTTAAGTGTTTCTTCCTTACAGTTTTGCTGCTATTAATTAACACTTTTTAGCCGATAACCATATAAAAATAACATTGACAACTGAGGTATAAAAGATCTATTAACGGGAAAAAAGTTGAAATCAGTAAAAGTTTCAACTTTACTACAAAATTTAGATATTTAAAAATGAGTTACCTTTTCCGACAGTGATGAAGTGTATGGCGGTGGTGGTGGTCGGGCAACCTCTAAATGGGTTGAATCCTGATGAGTCAAAATTGTGTTTTTTGGCCGGGTGGAGACAACTTTCTCGGGAAGTGCATGTGAAACACTTAGTTTTGGCTGAAAATTCCTAGTTGGTGAGTAAATTGTTTGTAAATATGATGAGAATGAATACGTAAGGATTTTTTGGTTTAAAACTTGGGTGGGTAGTTGCATGTGTTAATGGTTTTGTTTATAATTTGGGTAGTTGTTGGGCGTAGTAGTTGAATGTGTTAATGGTTGGGTAGTTGAAACGGGTAGGGGTAGTTGAAGGTGTAAATGGCCCCATGAAAATTATAAGTAATATTTAAGTCATATAATTAATTCAAAATTTGTTAAAAATCAATATTTAAAATTGGTGTCAATGGAAAATAGGGCAAAAGTGATGTAACTGAAAATAATATTTCGTGGAGCACGAAGACTCGATGCATGTTTTTCTCGTCTGCGTGCGGAGAAAACGTTTGTGCAGCGTCAGAAGGTTCTTCTCCATGTCTTTGTCATATGGAGGAAAACTTTGTGTCGTGTCCGTGTGAGATGGAGGAATCCTCCGTGCGTCATGAAGGATCCCTCCGTACGTCACCGAGGGAGGAGTCCTCCGTCTAGCACGGAGGATTCCTCCGTGTGGCAAGGATCCTCCTCCATGTCACGCGGAGGATTCCATACGACTGCATAGACAAATCTTCCGCGTGCACGTAAAAATTTTGTTGAAACTATGGTAGTTGAAAGCGTGAATGCTATGAATGCAACTGAGAGTTATAATTAATAAAATTTATTAAAACTTCAATATTCAAAATTGGTTTTAATTAAAAATAGTTTCAAAAGGCAAACATATGTATTAATGATGTGATGAAAATTTAGATTAATAATATGTTATATTCTAATAGTGATGTATTCTAGCGTCCTTAAAGTTGCACAATGTATAAAATGGAGACAAATGGATATGAACTAAAGCTAATACATAAGATGTTGAATAGTTATAGAGCCAAACTACAAACTATGTTTGGTTCAATAACTAATACATTCATTGGTAACACTAAAATCATTGGCCTAAAGTTTATACATCAACATAAACTGTAGAACCAAGTTAATTGGAATTAGACAAAAGGAACAAAAATTATATCCAACTTTTACAAAAACCATTTTGAAGTTACATCATTTATCCAATGCTATTTATGAAATACTTTAAGATGTTGCATCATTGAGTAACTTCATCAACTTCATCAATAGACTCATTCATTGCAATGGTTTTGCCTTTGCCTTTGCCACCATCACCCTTTTCATCTTCATTTTCTTTGTTTTTAGAATGTGAAGGATTGGAAGGAAAGCATAATTCTCTTTTGGCTGATGATTCATTACAATCACCTTGTGTGAAATGCAGTGATTTAGCCAATGGAGTTAATGATGTACTTTCATCAACACTCTCATGTGGATTTTTTGCTCTTGGGTCTACAATGAAGATGACATCGTACTTGTACTCTTCTCAACTTTTCTGTTTCACAGCTTTGACATAGAAAAACAACTCTTCATTTGCTAAAGTTAGAATTGATTCTGGAAGGGTTGTTGTATCATGCTGAAAGAAAAAGACTGTATTTATGAATGTAAATGTATGTATGATATTGCAAAAATAATTTTAAAATATGACCAAGGTAGATACTTGAGTTATCTCTTTCATCAAGATGAGTGTTGAGCATTGCAAGAACTTTTCAGCAGGTTCTCCTATCATTGTAGCATGAATATATCATGAAGAATCTTGCAATTGGATAGAAGCTCTTGCTCCGTGTCAATATAATATACAATTCAATATGATATAGAATTGATAGATGATATAAGAGCGGAAAAATATACAATGTATATGTATAGAATTATAACTTTGGAATAGCACGGGCTTGAGAATATCTACAGAATGAGCAAGAATGGATTTCATCGAAATCAGCATAAGTAGATTTATTACAGTTGCTGCAAGACATGTACCAGAAAGATTGATCATGTGTGATATGTGCTTTTGCTTTTAACCAAAAGTAGTTTTGCTATGGTAACAAAATAAGAATTATATGCTATAAAAGGAATAAGAAAAAAAAATATCATAGAAAAATTAAACATAAGAAGTTACTTACTACAAGCAGAAGACCCTCTATATTTCTGATTTGAGTGATTTTGTCATCTTTTGGAATGGATACTCTCGAGGAAGTCAATTCATAATAACATTTTTTTAATTACAATGTCATTCAGTTTCTGAAGATTTGTATACACCCTGATTAAAACACCATATTCAAAATTAAAATTTTTACGAGGGAAAGTCCAGCTGCAAATGGAATTTGAAATTTTTTTATTAAGTAATTACTTAACTTAAAAAAGAATTTAAATTGAAAGAAGGTTTTAAGAGCAAGTGTTGTGCGAAAATATATTTCGAATAAAAGCCACCGCAAGTGTACGGTTCGTTGACAAGTAGTAAAATGAATTTTGAATCCAAGCATCGTTCCTACAAGGATTGATTAGTTCTAATTTTAATTTCCGTGTTCTTGGAGTTGTTCTTCGTCTTCCTCATTTTTTCTGTTCTCAAAAGTCTTCTAAAATCTTTCCCCCATTCGTTCTGGACTGCCCTAGAGTTTTTACATAAGACCCAAGATTTGTTTCCATAGGTGTTTCAATCGAAATAGGAAATCAGAATTTTCGTCCCAATTTTATACTATACGATCGCATAGTTATGTTGATTGCAATCGCATAGAACAATAAATTTGCATCTAAAAATCTCTAAATCCTTCTATGCGGTCGCATGGATTTATAACTATGCGACCGCATAGTTATAAATTTCTCCGTCGGATAGTATTCAGTATTTTGATCGTATCTTTCTCTTTTAATATTCGATTGAGACAATTCAAAATGCATTAGAAAGCTAAATCAAAGAGCTACAATTCTTTCAGAAATATAAGTTTTCACATTCGAACGTTTGCTATACCAAAAATGTGTCTCAAACTAAGACTGAAAATTTGAAGCATAACTTTTTCGGTTGGAAGTTGATATGTGATAGTACTTCGACTATATTTCATCCCTTTGGCTTCTTTTCTCATCCAATTGATACTCAACACTCTCAAATTTTCATCGTGAGATCGACACAATATTTTAGTATTTACACTTGAGTCCTCAAACTTTATTTTACTTCATTGTAGCCATTTTCGCTTGTTTTTCTGAATTTTCACCATGTTCATCGTTATTACCCTACAAAACACAATTTTCATAGAATTAAGCTATATTCCAATTTATTTCCAACAATAATCCATATTTTGTGACCTAGATAAGTGTGTAAAATGTATTTATCAGCAGGTACCAAGACTTTAATTGAGTAGCATGTTCAAAAGGAGCATCAATGATGAAAGAGCTGTTGGGCTTTGTTGATATTGAAAGACCTATTATAACACATTATAACATGAATTTAAAATTTGTATAAACTAAATTATGAGTAAGAAAAGATTGAATGAATATATATTTATGTAAAGCTCACCATTGAGAGATGATACTTTCAGTTGTTTTCCAACAACTATTAGTTTTTTAGTCAAGTTTTCATAAATAGAAGTACATTATTTCTCCACAAAACCATTCTACATGGTTAACACCACTATTTGAAAGCTGGAAAATGTGGAAAAAGATTAGAAATTATAAGATCTATATACTTTTTTAAATTACTAATATAATAATAAATTTTAAAGTAACTTTACAAACCGATCATTGACAAGAATGACATCTTGAACATAAGATTATGATCCAAAGTGTGTTTAAATCAATCTTTTCTATCAAATATCAATAGCTGCTCCAAGGATGGCTAAAAATATCGGCAAAGAAATAATAAATAATTAGTAGTGGTACGTATTTAAAACAAAATAAGAATTAATGAGTAAAGGAAGGTATTAGAAATTACAAATGTTTGTGTTTGTGTCCATATAATTCTGCAGCTGATGAAAATGAGTAAACACATAAGTAGAAGACAGTAGTGTACTATGGTCTTCTAGAATCTCTTGTATTCTGGTTGTTCCAGAAATGGTCCATTGAAATTTACCTATGCTTTCCTTAAATTGTGGCGGTGTGTATTTGACCATTGCATTAGATATTAAATATGTTTTTGATAAGATGAATCGATCTTCAAGAATTTCTATGTAGGGATAAAAAATTGTAGCTTGCACCTTATTTCCCTTTTAAATAGGAAAATAGAAAGGCGATACTTTTCTTGTGCAAATCAAAGAAATATAGTTATGTAGTTAATCAAATATATAAGGAATAAAGTGTTTATCTCTATGTCTATTAATGTCATCTTTAAGTATCTGGTAGAACCATTCCTGGCTGATTTAGGTAAACTCTTTTCAGCCACAATAACTTTAGCAATCCAGTCATTTTGGCTTGGGTAGATATTTGGGATGATTTTGTAGTTTTTACTCATTTTTCTGTATTTGAAGAAGGAAATTATATTAAAATCACATTAAAATCACATATTATATATGAAAATGAGATAGAAGTATAGAAGATAGAAAATTAAATTCTTGTTTGTAAACAGAAATCTTACCAAAAGAACTCAAGATATTACAGAAGAAGGAGGAAGAGTTTAGAACCGATGTGGAGGGGGAAAATGTATACGTATATAGATATAATGTAAAATGATCATCATTATATTATTTTTATTTAGATGGCTGTACAATTCATAGTCAGTACATTTCTGAACAAAAAGTATGGATGTTTTGGCAGATAGTACTTGCAATTTAGAAATTCAGAGTTAGTAGATTTCAGTATGTGTTTGAACAATGTGCAATCAAATCAATCAGGGAATACAGCAAAAGTATAGTAAAACATATGCTCTACACTTCTATTTTATCTTGAAAACTATTAAACTTGTATAAGACATTTGATTACAGGAAAAAACTATAGCTTTACAAATTGCTACAGATTGAAGAACAAATATCTCACAGCCGATAATACATCAAACATGAGTTCAAAAAATGTAAAAAGATTCTTGCATAGCTGAATTAAAAAAAATTCACAAAAATTTAAAATGGCCTCACTATTAGGTAAATTTAGTTAAAAAAAAAAAAACTTAATCTGAGCATATAGTTATAGGTAAATTTAGTAAAAAAAACTTAGTCTGAGCATATAGTTTATATTTGATAACTTGATGGATAACACTAAAGTAGCAGAATAGTAATAGTAACGAAAAAAAAAAAAAAGTTTCCACAAATAAGTCAGCAAGCAAATTATATAGTTGAATAAAGCTATAGCATATAAGAACTAACCTTATACAGCATATCTCCAAGAAAGTTTGTTGGATAACAACATAATAAACAATAGGTTATAACAGTTGGTATGGAAGAAGAGACGAAAACGTATTAAGATTTACAATATAGAAAAAGGAATTAGTTTAGCTACAATGTTACAAAACTGATGGGTTTGTTGATAAGAATGGTCTATTGGAAGTTTGAATATAGTGATTTTTGTTGTTTAAAAGGGGTTATATAATACTTTCAATGCAGCGGTAATATGCTTATCATATAATAAGAGTTACGGCAAGGTATAGAGAAGTAAAAAGCTAAAAAATTACATAACTACAGATAAAACTTCATAGTAAACAACGTTTTTGGTGCATTGGGCCTGTATTTGACTGGAAATTATTGGCTTGACATGAATTTTAATACACGTACTTGTTCTCACCCTTGACAATGTAACATAGAATTGTCCATGTGAAAATACAGGTTCTAAAAGATATATTCCAACATATTCTAAAGTTTGTCCATGAGATTTATTTATAGTCATTACAAAGCATGGACGTATTGGAAATTTTGTTCTTTTAAATGGAAATATTGTTTTATCAGATTCAAGTGGTATAAAAGGGATACGGGGCAAAAAAAAACTTTCTTCCCACTATATTCTCCAGTAGCAATTTCTACACAAATAACATTTTGTTCAAAGTTGTTGCATATCAATCTTATTCCATTACATAATCCTTCCGTGGGACTAATATTTTTGAGTAATATAATAGGGCAGTCAATCTTTAGCACTAGTTGATGATGTGGTATACCATTTGGGGTTAATGAATTGAAGAAATCTTCTTGCATGGATTCATCAGTTGTATCTAATGTTTTGTCGAAACTATAATAAGTATAAGCATCTCCTGAAAGACGATCTATAAGAATACTGTTGATCTCATCAACATGTTCATTCTTTGGGGCTAAAATAACTCGATTAATCATATGATAAAGTTTTTTTTTTTAATAATCATCTATTTTAGGAAACACAACATCAATTAATTTATGTAATGCAATATTGTCTTCCTCATAATCTAAAGTCATAGTAGACCAAAGTTTAAACCATACCACAAGAATGTTCCTTTTCCGTTCCTTTTCCAATTCTAAATAAATATTCACAGAAAGGATGATCTAATAGAGCTCGCATATTTTGAAATAATTTTATTTTTGTAAAATAGGGCCAAAGATAAGAATTAACTAAACTTGATGCAATTACTTTTTCTTTACTACCTCTTTGGACAACATAAAATTTGTCGGAAATCTCCTTCCAAAACTATTACTTTACCACCAAATGGCAAGTCAATGTTAGTTATGTTTATTAACATTTTATCTAAAGTTTCAACAGCCTAACAATTTATCATTGGAGCTTCATCCCATATAATCAGTCGTGTCATTCTAAACAAATTAGCTAAAGCAGATTGTTTACTTACTCACTTATATTCAATTTTTTTCGTGAATAATCCTCATACATAAATTCTTTAAATTGGTCCACAAATTTTTTGGATCATCAGGACTACCAAATGTTAAAATAGTTGCAAACAAGCTGTGTAATGAACTTGGCATTTGATAATTGCAAGCTTCTTGCAAACATAGCTTACAATTATTATCCCCTCTAAGTAAACCTCGTAATAGTGCAACCTCACGAAAAGTCTTAACAGAAATACCATTCACAAATTTAAGATTTTCAAAAGATATTGGTCATTTAACATGATTTAACAATATTCGTAAGTAATATCTTTCTCCTTCTCTAGGACCTGCTGCTACAATCCTTCCAACCACAACACCTTTTTTTTTCCTAATATTCCAACACTTATGTTGTGCATCTCATACAAAATATTCAGGAAATTCTTTGTACAACAATTTTCTTGCTTTATGATTAGTAACATTCATTGTAAAAAATTAGGTAAGCATAGTTTTTTGAAAGAAATCTCGTTGAATAACTTTTGTAAGATTATTAGTATCTTTATATGTAACTAATTGTTTATTTTTTAGATGTAATTGTAATGAAATAACAGATTGACTCATTTCATACATAGTAAATCCATAGATCTCCCATGTTGCTTCAGGGGGAGAAATCCATCTACCAGACTGAAATCTTTCTATTTCATCTCTATTGTCAAGCTTACCCTCATCACTCAAGGAGAAATTAACATTGTCATGTCCTTTATAAACATATTTGTATAAGTATTAAACAACTTTTATTGTTGAATATATTTCTACGTTCATATGATAGTAATATTTAGCTAATAAATAAGGATTGTAAGGTACAACCCATATATTATCAAAAAAATGTTTTCTAACCTTCACTTTCTTACCATCATTTCGCCTTTTATATTTCGGATAAGAAGCTTCATCAAAAGAAGTATGTGTACCATATTTATGCGGATAACGACTTCTACATATTCTACCACTTTCCATACATACATTATTGGGGTTTAAAAAATCACACGGACCATGCATCATGTGTTTGACAACAACAGAGTGTAATAAGGATACTTTGCACTATCAGAAATTTCAGTACTCACAATATATATATATGCAGCTTCCGGTCCAAATAGATGTTCTTTGAATAAATCATTTTTCAATTCTTCTAATTTTGCTCTAAAGATGCAAGAGACCAAATCAGGTCTATTTTGAACTTCATCACAAAATTTTAATTCTTGCTTAATTTCAAGCCAGTTGGAATTGCATGTAATTGTTAAAAAGATATCAGGTTTTCCAAATTTTTGAACTAATGTCATTGCATCCATGTATCTTTTATACAAATCCCTAAGACCACCTACGAATGACGATGGCAAAATAATCCTCCGACCTACACTGGAACCTCTGGTTTCACCATTTTGTACACTGTCAACAATTCCTTGATAAAGGTCACTACGTATTTCTATTTGATTATTACGGGAGTAATCTAATCTAGAAAATTCAACTTTAACATACATATCAAATACATATTGTTGTAAAAGGCAACCAACATGTAGTAATATAGAAGTATCCAATGACCTGACCTGTAGTTTATAGCAATAGTATTCACGACAAGACACCTGTAATCGTTTTCATTTTTTTGTTTAAAACTGAAAATGTAGGAAACAAAATAAATCTTAATAATAAACAAACTAAATAAATAAAGAAATTAAAATCAAGCAACAATTTAATTTTCAAACTTCATTCTTTAATATTTCTTTAGGATAATCAGCATAATGGGAATCAATCATAACGTCAACAGAACAAACATTATAATCTCTATCCTGTCTAGTAACCCTTTCAATACCTTGGTGCTAGCCACTGTCTCCATTAGGGAATAACAAAGGATACTGAAGAGGATCATAACATCCAAAATAATAGTTTACTCTATGCTTGCTATTAGAATGAGTATAAATAGATATATCACGAATCTCAAAACTCGATGTTTCATCATTCACCCAAATTGCAGCAACTTGTGATACTGTTGGAGCATTTAAACCCTTTGATCCATACCCAAAGTGCAATTTTTATTTCGCGGTTTTCCAAATCAACATCACTTAAACCCCGAAAAAAATTTGCATATGGATTTATCTCTAAAATGTGAACTAATTTTTCAACAATTGATTGAAATAGCTTATCTGATATTTTTAAGCGATTTTGTATCTTATTTTCAGTATCATAAAAATAAAGTTGTAAATACGAAGGTCTGGAATCCACTAGAAGGAATTCATTTATGTAATGATATATCTATCCTTGAATTCTAAAAGTATATATTCCTTTATTTCTTTGGCACAAATCTTTATCATACTTTACACCAAATGAAGTAAAAGAAGAATTACAATTGTAACTTCGAATATAATTCCGAAATTCAATTGATTTGTCAGATTTGGATGTAAATAAACTATACAATTCTGAAGGTACACCATTGATTTTTAGTTTAATATTCCTATCACAACAACAAAAACCTTTACTTTCTTTATGGAACTTTTTTGCTTCACAGAAATCACAAATTGTTAGCATAGGCAAGTAGTATCATTTGGTTGGAATGCTTTGTAAAATATCAGAAGTATTTTCTAGTATTTGGAATCCAGGCAAGGCGGTACCCAGTGAAAGAAATAAACATATAAATTCCAGCACATAATACTAAACTAAACCGAAAATATAAGTTACTGAAAGTATAAGTCACATGTTTGTTGAATATCATTAATACTTCTAGTTGACACATGACAGAACATCACAAAAAACAATTTAGACAAGAAAAATTCAAAATAGATGCATATAGAAAAAAAGAAAGTAAGCCGAAGTAATATAAATAATTAATCACCACAATAAAAAAAAAAAACTCACAAGTTGCATCTCTTGGTAACACTGGTTTTCCTAAAGCACCACATGTAGAAGTACCATCTTCCACTGAATCCAGATAATGTGAAGTTCTAGGCACTCTTTTTTGAGTATAAATTGTTGTCGACGTACATTACACAACTGTCGTGCTTGAGCATACAATTCGCTACGCCGTGCACTGGAAAATTGTTTTTGATCGAGCATATATCCCTCGGTGACGACGACGCTTGTTTTCTAGCTCACAACTTCCAACACCACCCTCAGCAGTATCCATAACACAAAAAACTGAACACAATAAAAACAAAATAAAATGTAAGAAAACAAAAAACGATGCAGCATAACTAAAATTCGATTAAGAATTCCACTCTGCTAAATTCATTAACAAAGAATACACCTGCTGTCTAATGTCATCTTACACAAAAAGTGAAAAATATTTATAAATCAAAATATTACCAACAGGAAGTCCCATGGGAAAAAAGTAGTATATAAACAATTTATCTTAAATATCCTCTTGAATATCTTGAATATCCTTGGATTCCAAGTTTGAGTGAAACGTTTCATTTGTTGCAATAAAACATAGATTCGCCCATTCGCCCACCCTTTGAAGAACCAGAGAAGTCAAAAAAAAATTGAAGGATAACCCCAAATCTAAAACAAAGCCCAAGTGTTCAAGTACCCAAACCCCGAAGAAATTCCAAACTGACTTAATTAGTATCAATTAACATCTATCCATATCGACGAAACTTAAAGAAAACACATAATATATAATTCGTTACAAGATTATAGCAAATTGGACTAGTATACCCAGCCTCAACGAAATCGCTACACAACCGAAATTCTGAAATTGAAAGATCGAAAATGTGTGAAAACTTATGCCGATGCTTCTCTTTGCTAAGTTTGTGCAAGAGAGAGGGATAAAGATTGCTGATTCGGATCAACACAAAAAGAAACAGGTTAAAAAAATGGAATAAAGATACGAAGTTGTGAGATTCTAACCTAGTTTCTCTGAGCTCATGAAAAGTTCTGATTCTGGTTTTTGGTTTCGTGAAGTTCTCAAGAGAAAGTTATTAGAACGAAAGAAAAAAAAACAAAAAAAATGGAAAAGAAAAAGAAAAAAAATCGAATTATGTTGTCGACGGTAAATAGCGACACGTGTTGCCAAGATTTTTTGCTCTTTTATATTGTAGTGAAGTAATTATTTCTTGTAAATTACACATTCCCCTGTTTTATGCAAAAAATGTGTTATCAATTTTTTGAAGAATAAATATGCAAGTACAGGAAAACTTCACAGGTTTTTGCACAGGAAAGCCGTCTTCCTGGAATTTGGTGCTGCCAAAAATTGTTTTTGGCAGTAGCCAATCACAGGAAGATAATTGTCTTCTTATGCAAAAACCTGTTAATTTTTTCCTATACTTGTAGCGTCTCTCTTTTTTGAAATAAATATCCATATATCTAAATGTTGATGTGGCGTGGCAAATGACAATAATATCACATGGAAATTAAATGGAAGCCTACTTTTAAAAATTACATTCGAAAAATCAGATTCAAGGTTTGTTTATACAAAAATCAGATAATAATATAATTTTTATATTTTAATAATAATCTAATAAAAAAAATTTAATTTACATAACCACCCCAACCCCAACCATAAATCATTTTTCATTTCTATTATTATCTTTATCTATTCTCTCTGCCATATCTCTTCTATCACCTCTAAGAGGCCTGTTGTCAATGCATAGCAGGCGATAACACACAACAGCAGCACCGTCGGAAGCCACAGTAGCAACGTCGTGCACAACCGGTGATGACATCGTCGTTGTGTGCTGGGTTACTGCAGTAGCTGTGCGCCGTTCCTCACACATAGCGCCATTCGAAGCAATCGTTCTTTATTTTACCAGTTCTATTCTATTATGTTTTATGGTTGTTGTAATTGTCAATGCCGTCGCAGCTACGATGGTTGTGTAGTGATTTGAGATGGGTTTGTGGATGGTGTTTGCAAATAGTACTGGTGGTGGTGTTGAGGTGGTGGTGGTGACGATGTTGGCGTGGTGCCAGCGCGGAGGATGGGGTGGGGTGAGAAGAAGAGTGTTTGTGACCAATATTTGGTTGATTGTGACTATTAAATCTTTTAATATGTGATCATTAAATAAATTGTGATTAATTATTTGATTGATTGTGACCATTAATTTGGTTAACTTGTGATGAAGAAATAATATGTGACCTAAAAAATACGATTGTGGCTTACAATTTATTAAGTTGTGATCGAAAAATGATTTGTGACCAATTCATTTAATAATTTGTGATTATTAAATAAGTTGTGACTTATAAATTTTATGATTTTTTCATCGATGAATAAATTGTAACTTATAAAATTGTTGATTTGTGATCGATAAATAATTTGATCTATGTCCGAGAAATAATTTGTGACTAATTAATTCATTATATTGTGATCAAATTGTATAAAATTGTGACATTAATATATTTAATTAATTATTTCATAAATAAAATTTAATTAATATATGATTTTTGAAATTTTAAACTTTGTTTCTTAATTTTGAAATATATCATACTTAATTTCTTATATATGAATTTTTTCCTAAAAGTAATGTTATTTAGTATCATTAGTATTTAATATCAATTAAAAGTAATTTTTTCCTAAAAGTGTAAGCATTAGTGATATTAAATTACAAATTCTATTAAATGAATCACATAATTTTACTCTCAATTGAACCTATTACATATTGACAAATAGATTAGTGCTCTAATACCATTGATGCTAGATAACTTTATTCTTTCGAATAATATTATTTATTATTATAATAATGAAATATCGGTGATATAACAGTTTATTATCATCATCATAAACATCATTATTCTATTCTTTCCCTCGTATCATTCATTTGACCCGGCCCGCAGCTCCATACGGTCCACATCTCTTGATGAAAGATCAACGGTAGGTATTCATTCATTTCATTCTTATATACGCCGTCGCGGTATAAACCCTAAACCCATTTTCTCTGTCCTTCATAAACCCTCGTCATCTCTCTAGGGTTTAAGATAAAGCCCATCAAAAGGTAAGTTTTTCCCTAATGTTACTTGATTGTGACTATGATATTCAATGTTGTATGTGTTCGGATGTGTTCTTTTCGGTGGGTTTTCAGTGACTATTTTCGGTTTGATTATGAAACTGACAGTGCCTATGATTAGTGGTGAGTAGTCTTTTATGTATTTTGAAGTTTACAATTTTGTTATGATATATGTTGTTTTTAAATAGCTGAAAAAAGAAGATAAAACAAAGTTATTAATATTCTGGTACATTTGTGCTTGTTTTTGTGATATTTGTGTGATAAGACAAATATATTTGCCTGCAACAGAGAATTTGTGAAGCTATTAAGAGCGAAAATACGCTATTTAGGCCTTGTTAAATGGAAACTTGAAAATAAGGGTAGATTTTAATATTTGAATTTGCGCAAGTATGGAGGATTGAGCAAGTAATTGACGTGAAATGCAAGTAGATGAGTATGTTTTTGTAAACAATATTCTTTTTCTCAGAAAAAAAAAAAGAAATCTCTTTTTGAGATTTTATATGTTGATAAGATGAAAAAAAAAAGAATCTCATATATATGTTCTTCCTGAGTCCGGTTGTTATGTTAATCATGTGCTCATCTTGCTCTATTGCCTAATCTTCATGTTTCTTTTGATGCATCAGAACTGAAAAATAGTATTTGTCCTTGAGTATTCTGAATCTAAAGTGGGTTGGCAGAGATTCTCTGTATATTGTGTTTCTTAGGCAATGTTAATTCCATTTTTAGGTTTGTGCAATGGCCTTCCTTAGAAAAGCTGGTAATATACTAAGCCGGACTGTGAGTAATCACATCAGTCAGGAAATCTCAACATCCCAATCCTCCCTCTTTCAAGCAATAAGATTCATGTCAACCTCGAAAATCTTTATTGGAGGTACAATATTCTGTTCTTAATTCTTATTTTTGAAATTATCATTTGAGTAATTTTTTTGGGTTTTAGACTAGTATTGACATTTCGTGATATTGTGGTTTTTGCAGGACTCTCATTCAGCACAGATGACTCAGGTCTGAGAGATGCTTTTAGTAAGTATGGAGAAGTTGCTGAAGGTACTTTAAGCTTACCCAGATTGTTATTGATGATGGTGTGATAGTTTGATGTAATTTGTGCCATTCATGTCATGGTTATTGAAGAAAATTATTATAAGAACCATTGATCCTTCTATCTTTATATGTTCATAGTTAACACTTTACATGCCATGTAGTTGCTTGTCTTTTAGATAGATAATTGAATGAAATGTAAGCACTGTATACTTATTGAAAAAGTCAAACCCTTCTCATAAAGGTTTATTGGTGAAATGTAAAAGAATAACTAAATTTTGCTTCTTTGGTTCCTAGTCCTAAATAGCAGTTTCTTATATTTTGATAAATTAATAAAATATACGTTCTGTAAAATCATTCTTTTGCAGAATACCGCTTTAACTGAAACTGAAAGGATGTATTTGATTTGAGTGTGTATACAATCCAATTTATTTATGTTGGAACTTGTATACATTGGTGTTTTCCTTAAACACCACTAGTGCCTACACATGTAGGTGTGTGTTGTTTTTCAGTGATCATTTTATTTCTTTGAATGGTTGAGTTTAGAGAATTAAAATTTGCAATCACCTCATGCACGTTCTTGACATTGGCACAGCTGCACAGGCATGAAATTATTATCATGGCTTTTTTAAAGGAAAGGTAACGATGTTTGTTATAGAACTAGGTTGTTGGACTGAATTGCAAATTTATTTGTTGCAGCAGTTACTCTTAGATTTTGATACTTAAAAGATGAATTTTAAACAAGTTTGAGGATCTTTAAAATATCTTTCTCGTTTACTGGATAATCATTTATATCGAATTGATTATGTGGGCATTACCTTGTTTTGGGAGTTGCTAGAATAGCAAGTTGAAAACTTTCTTCAAATAATATGACAAACCTGATATTTCTTGTAGCAAGGGTGATTGTTGATCGTGATACTGGCAGATCTAGAGGATTTGGCTTTGTTACATTTTCTACTGTTGAGGATGCATCTGCTGCCATCCAGGCCTTGGATCAACAGGTATCCTCATCTTGTTACTTCATTTATTTTCTTCAATTCTTCTTTCCAATTGGAAAAGGTTAACGACATTCTTGTGGTTTGGCTTGATTTTATTTCGTCATACATTTTGACTGATATTTCATTCTGACATTCTTTTAGGATCTTCATGGTCGTAGAGTAAGGGTTGCTTATGCAAATGACAGGACTCCTAGCTATGGGGGCGGCGGCTATGGTGGTGGCGGTGGGGGCTATGGAGGTGGCGGTGGTGGCTATGGAGGGGCCTATGGCAGTGGTGGTGGCGGCGGCTATGGAGGGAACTATGGCAGCGGCGGCAGCAGCGGCTACGGTGGGAACTTTGGTAGTGCTGGTGGTGGAGGCGGTGGCTATGGGGGAAACTTTGGCACTGCCGCAGGTGGTGGAGATGGCTACACTCGTGGTGGTGGTCTAAATTATGGGGGTGATGGTCAGAATTTTGATGTTGCTAGAGGTGGTGAGGGCCTTGACACCCTTTCCATCGATAATAACATGGGTCCTGCTGGCAGCGGTTTTGTACAAGATGAGGGGGGTCAGTTGAAGTTTGATGCCGAAGAAAGCAAAAACATGGAAGGTGCTGTTGACAGTTATGACAAAGATGAGCCCGTGGAAGGAAACTATAGAGGCGACAATGATACCCCTGATAATTATGCTGATAGAAGGGGATAGTAGGATTGCCCTGTGTAATTGCATCCGACTATTGCCTTTGATATGAGAGATGGATGTTCTACTAATTTTTTTTTAGACTATTTTGTTTAATGATTGAAGTCCCTCTGAACGGTATGGATACTTCAAATTGCTCTATGGGCAACATAATGCATATTTATTCTGGTGTATGTTGATGTAATCTTCTGTTCGTCATTTATATCATCCACCAACTTAACTCTTCCTTTCGCTACCGCTAGCAAATTCAACAGTTTCCTAAGCTTTACATGATTGCAACTTTGGCTTCAAAGGCGTGGACCCTTCAACGATCATTGCCAAACTTGCGAATATTTTTATTGAATATTCATTGGAATCACAAATCAGGTCTGAACATGAGAGCTTTTTCTAAAGGCTAAAAGGGACACTCATGAGTTGACTTGCTTCAGGAAGTTGTGTGCAATGAGATCTCAAATTGGAGCCTAAAGTCTTATATTTTGTCCACTCTTCCAATGTTAAGAATAAGTTAGAATTGGGATTGAATGAGATATCTATATCTTGTTTGTTCGAGGGCTTAGCATATTGCACGTCTTGTATCTTTCGAAATCCCAAAAAATCCGTTAGTTGCTGCTCCTGCAGTAATGAGAAAGCCTTTTAATTATTTATTACATATAAATATAAAATCTGCGGATCATTATCAATCTATCGGTTACCTATCTGTCAAGTCAAGGCAAGAAATTCCCCCTAAGTCTATAATCTGCAAATTCTCTTTCTTTTCTTCTTTTATTTTAATCTTGGTATTCATCAGTTGAAAACGATGCTATATGAGCGTTTAAAATTACAGGAGAGCCTTTCCTAGCTTTCTCTACAATTTGCCTTATCAACAGCCTCTCCATCTCTTCTTCACCATCTCCATTCTTATCTGTGCTACATATGATGTCGTTTCTATGATCCGATAACAATGGTGGACTTCCATTAACAAAGGAATGTCGTGTGTAATGGTTTGAGCCCCCATTACGAGCCTGCTGCCCATCCTGAAAGATTTCTTGCTCGTTGCTCTCCTCAAGCCCAGATGGCGTGTCCTCTTCATCCGACTCTGTTACCTTTGCAAACTCGTCATAAGCCTCATTGTATGCAGCTAGAGCTTCTCCTGATAAATTTATAATCACAGGCTCGTCTGTGGATGCATCTTCATAAGATCCTTCTCCGTTGTTGGAAAATTTGCTCCAATAAGGTGCATTCTTGGATTCAGCGTATTTCATCTTCCTCTGACTGTTCTGAAGTGCAATCTCGAGCTCATTGACACGTTCTTCGAGTTGGGATTGAATGACTTCATGTAACCGCAAACTCAGCTCTCTTGGGGAGACTGCATGGTGGACGGAGCAGGGGGTTGAGCAACCAATTTCATCCCGATAAACATAAGGTTTGTCAACCAAGTCAGCTCTCAAGTCTCCCTCAACATCATCTGCTATGAAATCTTTGTCAACCTACAATGTCATTCAACCAGAGAAAATAAAACCATGAAACATCTTATATACTCTATTTTTGGCATCAAACTGCATCCAACAAAGGTCATATATGGAAAAATGAAATGACGAGATTCAACTTTCGAAGTTAAAACAGAGACTAATTTGTTTGAAGTTATTTTATGCGTGAGGTAATATTGACGTCAGCCAGATAACATCACATATAAGCACATGCTTTTCTTCTTTTCATTATAAATCAGAAAATGTCTTTCAAACAATTCATGAGACAAATATAGATCCTTTCAGCAAGGAATCTGCGAAGACTGTTATTGTAAACAAGCGACCCGAAGTAGACAGATCAGCATGGAATTTGAAAGTAAAACCAAAAAAATTATATGTGGAGTAGGTTCTAAAATTAAACAAAGGCACAGATTCTTCACTTTAAAACCACCATGAAGAAAGAATGAGAAAAAGCCATTTTGACAGAGTACTTCTGTAACACAGAAATAAATGGAGAACCTGAAGAAGCTTAACTCGATACTTGCATCAAACCCACTCCCAATCCCCCACCCCCAAATAAAAAATAAAGGAAAGAAATGATAACTCCACAAGCTGCGCGTGGGGAAAAAGGGAAGATCTTTACAATGTCAAATATACACTTCAGCACAACAAACAATCCATTTAATACTCCTCCAGGCACAAACATCAACACGTGTGTCACATATTAAGAACCTAAGTCCAAGAATATAGAAAATCTGACCAAAAACTAGACCTTAAGAAACTTAAAGTGAAGCTCGGATTTGTTAAGACCTACAGTTTTCACTATCTACCCAGTCAAAAATCAGCTTCTTGAATTCACAAGCAAGCATACCCAAAAATTTAGATAATAGGGGAAAGGGGAAAATTTAAGAAGGAAGATACAGAAGGAAATACGAAGGTGGCCAATGACATAAAATTATAAATGCATGTGTGGCATTCACAAATGCTTGTGTGGAAATGCAATGATAAGTGGAACACTCAATATTTGACAATGACAAGACCATGATGGGTAAATGGATATGGATTACTTAGGAGGCGAATGTTTTAGCAGCAATAATCATCAAGAAGAAAATATTAATTTTGATTTTAGCCCAACATTTTGTAAGTGATGGGTATTTTACAGAAAAAGGAAAAGACAATCTTACAAAGGAGAAAAGAAAGAAATAATTCAAGAACATTAAATAAGAATAAGAAAAATAGCTAAAGAATCCCTCTGAATCCTTAGGTGTCTGGCAGTGAATTAATCAGTAATACTATTAATCCACGACTCAGTAATAGTGCGTGAATTTACACATTAGCCCAACATCTTATCACATAAAACATTCACGAAGCATCATTACATTAATGCTCAATGAAACATGAAACTAACATTTAGCTCAATGTTAATTGATGGATGCAGAAAGCCAAAAGTACGCGAGTAAATCATCGAGGCATTCAAACATAAGATGGTACAACATGCTCACCTTCGCTAAATTAGATATTTTCTTTTCCAACTTAGATGAACTCATGTTTAGTTCCAACCTCTCCAGCTCAGCTTCAAGCTCTGCTTCAATGTTACTCAAAGATATATCCTCCGCCTTCTGGTCACCATATTCTTCACGACAATACTCTGTTGAGTTGTCCACTTTCAGTTCAGGGGTAAATGCATCCAATGCCTCTTTGTAGTAAGAGTCTTTGTGCATATCCTGTGATTCATGATTTTCTACAGCAAGCTCTTTCATAGAAAACGAATCTTTCATTTCAAGTTCTTCCTGCAGATCTTGAACAAGGTTCTCAGTCTGCCTTAACAAGGTACTCAGTTTTTCTATTTCCATTTTATGTGCCAAGACAGAAGATATTATGCCAATAGAGAATCCACGATAGAAGTTAAGAGCTCCACCAGGTGATCCTAATCAAACACAGAATGTCAGACAAGAAACATTTTAGCAACGTGATAAGCAATCAAGTCTAACTTACCAACCTGTCTGAGAACACAATGGCAAAAGCAAAACGTTTCCACAAGAAAAGATTTCAAATGCTTATGGTGGTGGCACAATGTCTTCAATTACAGAAATCAAAAACACATCCAACAAAATAAACAGTCCATTTAACAGCATCCCACACAAAGTGTATATATATATATATATATGAGCAAGATTAGTACCTTCAGGAGAATTATTGGTATTTCCAATGACCATTCTACTAGAATTGCTCGGTCTTGCAACCTTCTCCTTTCCAGTTTTAGCTTTATTACGGCACTCCATTAATGCAACTTTAGGTAGTCCAGGAATTCCTAGAACAACCTCCCCATCTTGTGAATAAGTACTTTCGTGCAAGTTATATTTCCCTGTTCCAGTTGGAGAACTAAAGGATTCATAACCAGCTCTGCTGATTATTCTGCTCCCATCAGTAACTACAAATGGCCGTACAGTTGGTTTGCAAGGCGAATGAGTTGAACTAAAGGTGTATTCTTCAATTCCCGAATGCTCCTTGTATAACTGAGCCATGAGACAACTTTCAAGAGATGTTAAGGGTTTTATGAATTGTCTGTTAGTTCGTCTAGTTCTAAGTCTACTTCTATTTCTCTCAACGACATAAGAAAAACTCATTTCTCTTGCAGATAATTGACATGATGAATCACTATGAACCTCATCAATGTTCTGTCCTCTGCCTTCCCAATCCTCTAGCACATCTTCATTGTTCAAACCCCCCGGTAATAAATTTGAATTGGGAGATGTACTGCAAATCTTTAGGTTTTCCAATGCTACCATATTTTCACCTCCAAACCCACTTGTAGAAGCCATTTCTGCTGCTGAAGCCTCTTGAGAAACCTTAGTTTCTTCTCTATAAACATCTCTCACAAGCTTATTTTTCAAGAAGGCACTGCGGAAGGAGCAGCGATTGTCGTCAACGGGTTTCGATCCATCAGATTCAGCATTAGCAGAAGATAAATCTGAAAAATAATGTTTAACATTCTTCAAATGCTGAGCCACATACCCAGCACCAGCTGCTGCAGCAACAATCCAAATATCCATTTTCTAGCCACCTCAAGAGAAAAAACACTAACTCTCTTTCAATTCAGAGCAATATAGTCCCCAAAAGAATTTCCATTGATCGGAAAACAAGAAACCCAATCAATAAAACCAATGTCCGGGACAAAATGCAGATGAAAGTGGAGAAATAAAAAGTGATACGTAAGAACAAGAAAGCGCCAAGTTATGTGCTCTTTTTTCCTATATTCTTCAAATAAAAATCCCCAATTGCAGTCAATTTAGACTATCTATATGAAAAAACAATAACTCAGCACTCAAATAAAAAAAATGAAACCACCTCGCCTCTGATAAAATAATTGTCAACTACACACAATTTTTTTAACCAATTAAACAGAGAAAGAGATTTAGAATCCCTCAAAACAAAAAAGTAGCCTTATATCAGTATCAAAGTCAGAACCCAAATGAAGACTTCGTCAAAGCCTTTGAACTTTCAGATGAACTACAGAAAACATCAAGAAAACCCAATGCACACACATTACCAGAAATCTCTGCGCTGCAAAATCCATCAACAAAACGACCCATTTAAAACAAGCTCCAATTTTTGGGTCAGAAATTAAAACCCATCAACAAGAATGACTCACTTCTTCCACCAAACCAGTGCCTGTAAGGGAAAGTGTAATTGTAAAGAATTGGCCCGACAATAAAATGTTTTCTTTTTAACAAGAAAAAAGGGGTTCACCTTTGTTTGAGTTGGACAGGCAAATCGAGTGAGGCAAAGATATAGGGCCAAAGATTCGAAGAAGAAACGATGTAGATTATAGCATAAGGCTCATTTGGAATTGGGATTTTTCTTTGGAAGTCTCAAATTTATTAATGTACCCTTTCCTCATTATCTACTCGAGATTTTTATTTTTTTGCTCTTTTAGCTTTGACCTAATTTTGTTTTAGAAATTAACAAAACAAAAATTGCAATTACTTTTCTCCTTTGACTTAAAGCATGTTTAAAAATTGTTTATAATATGTTTAAATTAAAATAAATAGAAATAATGAAAAATGAGTAATACTTGTGAATTTCATAAATGCACTAATTAAAAATAGTTTGATCGATTATATATAAATTATAAACAAGCGCAAATACCCTTTGTTCATATTTGAGTCCCATTTTTATTTTTTTTAAATGAATTTTGTAAGGAAATGCTTTTTTATTTTTTTATTTTTTATAATGACTAGATTGGGGAAGAGTAATTTATGATGGATTTTCATTTTTGATGATTCTTATAATTTATTAAAAGTACTTATAGGATTTAGGCCCTGTTTGGTACAGATTTTAATTTAAGTTAAAATCAAACAATCAATATTAACCATATTTTTCATGAGTCTCACAGTTTTTCAACCACACATTTAAAAAATTTCTATCACAATCTAATTTTAATCCCCACCAAACACTTTCTTAATATTTATGTCTCGCTTTTGACTTGGCCAACTTTTTGTGGACTAATTGGGAAAATATTTTATAACTAATATCGTTTGATATTATTTAAGGAAAACTTCTTGTCTATAATATATTAAATACTACATCAAGTGAGTATCTTTTTGAACGATTATAACCTTACTACAATTCAATTATTTCAATAATATATTACTTTTCTTTTTTTAATATGTAATAAATATTACAAAATCTTTGTCATGTATGAATTTCGTGTTATTAATTCTCAATTAATTAACATTCACATTAATATAGACTCAATGAATCTTGATTTGATGAATCTTAGTTTACATGAATTTAAAGTTATTATAAATGAATGTATTTCTATTCATGTATTTTGGAATTTTAATTAATGTGTGTTTAAATTCATATATTAGCAATTAATTATTATGTACTTATGTAGTATAAAAATATTGTTCATTTATAGTATTTTATCATCACAAAAAAATATGAATCATAGAATTTGAGTTTTGAGTGTACAATTTTCTTCTTTTAAATTTTTATCCTAAATTTTATTTTCTTTAATTCGATTAAGACTTATCAAATCCTCCCAAGTCCCAACAAATTGATATTAAATATTACTTTTACATCACTTATAAAATATTTCAAGATAATTTATAATGCACGTTCAACTCTTATTAGTGTTTATTAAAGTGTGATGTTCCCTATTAAATGCTGATTTCATTTCATTTTCTTTAGTTAAATGAAAACGAATGGTTGTTGAGTCTCAAACTAGGAAGTTATACCTAACCAATCATGTTGTGGAAATCTCTTTAGGGCACATGATGGCGTACCTGATATTGTTGTTTGTTGATTCTCTAAGCAAGTGGGGACGCAGATTTAGATTTATTATTTGAATTATGCTATCGGTACATAGCATTTTACATAATATTTGACATAGTCGTCAATGGAGGACGTCATTTGATAATTATGTCAACCTCTATGTGAAGTCTCTTATTATTTTATTAGCGATCCCATTATTATATTTTTTTACATCTCAACACAATATTTTCTTTTAACTAGCAGGAAGATGGTAACACATTTTTGACACTTGTATACATTACATTTTGATGTTTTCCCCTTTGTGAAGAGATAATATGTCAAGGTTTAAAAGGTTTTTTGAAAGAAGAACAAGTTCAAGAATCTCAACTTGTGGAGATGTAACAACTCCATCCAAAATACAATTAGATATTAACGTTGATAGAAGTTCGTTAATTTGTTTGACACGTCGAATTGGATGACGTATATTATTGAATACACATTGCTTCAAGAGTGCCCGGTTTTTTTCCGTAAAATTTTATTCAAGGCAATATGGGGACCCTATCATTGCAAATGATAATGGATAGGGTAGATTCCTGAAGTGGCGCCTTCTCGTGAATGTCAACAATGCCCTTTACTATTCGGAAAGAACTTCTATTTTTAGTTAGTTAGACAAACAAGGGCTGCTTATATGCCAATGAAATGTCCAAAATGCCCCTAAATGTAATTGTGTAGTACACAGAGCATGAAAATAGCCACAGGGGTGCATAATACCAATCTATGTGGTAGTGATCCTTGCCCAGTAAAATTAGAATACATTTTTATGCATCGAACACTGATAATGACCCTACATTCTCATAGACAGCTTTTTTTTTTTTCCCTCTACAAAATGTTCTTGCAAGTCCGCATTAAATTCCAATCGTAAGGGAGTGTCATATATCATCGAGACTTCAACAGGGTTAATTAAAGAAAATAGAATGGAGTTCGGAATGGATCATCCTAAATTCTTCAATTTCCGTGTTGAGATAAAGAGTTCAATGTTAATGCTAACTCAACAAGTTGGGTCACTCAATTATGAGTGTTTTCTTAAAAACAGTCCACTACTATTGTTAAGCTTGGAGATTGTAAAACAATAAGAGAACTAGCAAAAATCGGAAGGGAACCTCAATCATGGCCCGGACTCCAAGGCAAGGCTGTAGTAAGGAATTTTCTCAATTAGGAGCTCATAACCGGTACGCCGAAACTCCCCAGCAGGCCCTCAGAGTTTGACCTGTTGCACGCTGCACGCATGCACTTGCACAGCAAGTACATAATAAAAATATGGCAGCAATTCAATTGGCTTATATGGTCCATATTTAACTGAGGCCAGAAAGAGAGTGGCATTGTGCTTTGATCTGCCAAAATTAATTTAAATTGAACTACAATTCTAGAACTGATACGACTCAGTCAAACTAATGACCATTCTAAGTAGATCGAGAAAAAAGGTAAATTCAGAGGAGCTTCCTTCCTTCCTCATATACAACACAACACATAAACCCAAGATATATTGTGCACATCAATTTGGAGATTAGTAAATGTGCGATACACTATCAAAACCGAAGCCAAGAAATCATAGTAAAAATTTTCCTTGGAAAACAAACGAAAAGGTAAAGAGGCTTACGTGATAATGTTAAATCACACAAGGTATTCTCCAGAAATGAGGCCAGGTGGGGAGATAGTGAAAAAGACAAACAAAAAAACTCAATACCACATCCTCAAAAACTGTCAAAACCTTTCACAGTATTTTCTTTATTTTCATCATTGCTGGACAAGGGTATACGAGGCTGCACAAGATTTGTTGGATCAGCCCTCCAGTGCTGATGCTCCAGATATAATCTCTGTCAGCTCTGTAGTGATAGATGCTTGACGGGTTCTGAAAGAAAATAAAAGTAAAGACCAATCAAATTGGAGAACAAGAAGTACACAGGAAAAACGTTTATCATATTTCTATCCCATCCCCCGATGGATCAAAAATCAAATAAGCATCATGAACATGATTTGGTCATCCGAATCAACTGGTCAAGTGTACCTGTTATAAGTAAGAGTGAGGCGATCAAGCATTTCTCCTGCATTTCTGCTGGAGCTGTCCATTGCAGACATTCTGGCTCCTTGCTCACTGCAAGCATTTTCTAGGACGGCATTGAACATAACCTGAAGAAAACATTAAAAGTGTCTCAAACTTGATGGAAAGCTATGACGAGTACTAGTTCCTAAGGTGACCTTTCCAATCAATATATAAAATGCAATCAGAAAGGTATATCATACACAGGAAAAAAGGATGTCGGATAGATTCTAAAAAAGGATGTCGGATAGATTCTGAAGCTCTGTGGCTTTCATATCAGATGGGATTAAGCGCAAGTTAGATCCTAAGTTTTATCTTTCCGAAAAATATATAACAATCAATCACAAAGTTCAAACATACACAGGAAAACTGGAATTCTGTGAGATTCTGCAGTACTTCTGACTTTGTTTCACCTCCTTCAATTTCGTAGGAGTCTAATTCCCCAAGTTTTCCCCCAGATTCAGCTTCTTTCTCAACAATCTATATCAGTATTGCAGCAAATTAGAATCTACAATTTACAGCAGTCACTAAAATGCTTGTTTCAGTAAATTAAGTTGATGTTATCAATGACCTCGGGGGATAACATAGTTGCTGTTGTTGGCAGAAAAGAGACCACGGATTGGAACTTGTTGAAAACAATCCTCAATGCATCATACTCTACATTCTTTAAGATGTCATCTGCAAGCACAGAAACCTGCGATGGCAGCAATAGGACATGAAAAAATTGTCAAAAGGATAGTATAAACAGTTGAAATTCCTGCAGCTTAATACGCTGTTTGCTTATCAATTAAGTTTCTTCAGCAAGCCTTTTTAGTCCATCAATCAGACTGAACACTAAAATAGAGACCAAACAGAGATTCTAGTTCCTATTGCCACCAGAAATTTGGTCCTAATCTAGTAAAGTGAATGCAGACGTCAACAAAGATTATATACATATTGCTAAATATCATAAAAAAATAATAGGAATTAGGACACCAGCAGGGTCACTAGAGGATCGTGTTGTCCCAAAGAGTTATTCTTTAATTATATAGGTTTGATTATTTACGAGGAATTTAAGAGGATGTAATAAATATAAATTGAGGACAAAAATGCTAGTGAGTGTTGATTTCTTTAAAGACAAAAATGTCCACAAGATGAACATAATAGAATAAGATGGATGGGTGGACATAATAGAATGGATAAGCTAAGAAATGAGAACATATGCCAACAGGTGGATGTAACACTGACCAAGGGTATTATAAGGGCATGACAATTTAGGTGGTTGGGCTATGTATTTTGTAGACTTGAAGGAAACTCCTGATAATAAGAGTGATGTGATCTCGTCGAACAGGTTAGAAGAGTGAGTGAGTGAGTGAGTGAGTGGAAGACTAACACTAACACGGTCTCTGTGATTGCTAACAATGTAGTTGTATTGGAACTTCCAGTACATGTAGTAATGAACAAGAACTCACTAATAAAAAGATTCATGTAGCCTCAATTTTATTAACAATAAGGCTTATTTTGTTATTGGAATGCACAATGCCACAAGTGGGGCTGCAAATGAATACACCAGTGTAATCAGCTTGTTTTGGTTGGCCAATATGCTTATTTAGGTTCGTTCCTCAAACCAAATTTATCAACTGTATCTCTTGTTTCAAACAAAAATGAGCACAAATACCCACATTTGGCTAATCATTCTTTGTACTCAACCTTCGTGATCCAAAGGATAGCAGATTGTCTAAGAGCATGTTTGGCATTTATTATAAACTTTGGGACTCACAAACAGTGTGGACCAAAATAAGCACAACTGTGAGGCCCACAGCTTATAAGCAAAAAAAGTCCAACATGGCCTAAATTCATTTACCTCCAAACAATATCATATTCTAAAACACATGTAAACAAGTAAATTAGACTGAGGAAAAAAATTCTATAGCATGTCAAGATGTACCAATGACTTTTGTCTAAAAGCAATACTCAATGACGTATTCAGGTTTCCATTTTAATCAAGATCAAACATCGTAAGCTAATCAAGTATGAGCTTTGCGAACATCAAGTCTGGCTGACTTCAGCTATTCTCCAACTACTCAACCTAACAATAATTAAGGGTCCGTTTGATTGTAAGAATAGAGTTGGGTGGAAAGAAAATGAATTCCAGAGAATTGAATTGCCTAGAACTTATTTGATTGAGAATTGTCAATTAATTGTGTTTGATTGGTATAATTTTCCACCTGAAAAATATTAAAATTTTGGATCTTTTGGTGTTCGTTTGGCTTTGTTTTCCATGAAAATTGTCCATTAAAGGGATATAATTTATTACAATTTATATAATTTGTTTTCATTGAAAAATAAAAATAAAAAATAATAATAATAATAAAAAAGTTGCCTAAAAAAGCTTTTCCCACCAAACCCACCGGAAAAACTTTCCCTCAAAAACTAAGAAAATGTGGAAAAAACCAATTCCATGAAAAATTTAGTCAATCAAATATGCAAAAATGAGGAAATGGATTTTAATTTCCATCTTTCATGGAAAAGAAAGAGCAATCAAACAGTGCCTAAGCCTCTTACTAGAAGTCGGAAAGATAAGGACATTGAGCATTCTAAAAGAATTGTAGCAGCATTTTCCACAATATAATCAGGGTGGAAATGGGACGGGGATTGGGGTGGGGGGAGTCTTTGGTATTCATCAAGCAAATCTGTTCAGAAGACAACCTGAGTATAGTTTAGAGGATTCTTCTGCAACTCAGTTATAATTAACTCAATGTCTTTCTTGGAGTCTCGCACAAGTTGGGCCTTGGCCTTCTCTCCCAAAATGACATATTTACTTTCCTGGTTGGGACCTGTGAAGAGAACAAATAAAATTTATGAAAGCAATGATCAAATATGACAAAAAAGCTCAGTGCAATGGCAAACTTATAACGTACCTGAATTTAACTTACGAAGACCCCTGCTTATCTTGACTGATGTAGAATTAATACCACCACAAAGACCTTTATCTGAAGAAATTGTAACAATAACATTCTTCTTGACATCAACACCTAATGCATTGGAACGCAAGGAAAGGTAAGTCTCAGAAGAGAGAAGAGAAAATGTAATTGTTGAAGATGAAAATGATGTTACATTTATGCCAATTCAATAAGATCATAGAAGTAACAAAAAAGCCAGGATTCTTTTGAGAAGCTATACCCCCTCTAAAAGAATACCCAAAAGGCATCAAAGGCAACTGAACAAGATTTCAATTAAATCTCGATGATCTTCATGAGAAGGTTAAGGCCACCAAATAAAATAGCCCTAAGCATCCACCTTATCCAGTAATGATTCATTATCTTAGATTTCCCTGCAGAGTGTCTTTGTATTTTATTATATACCTCGTTAATTTTCACATGAAAAAATGCGCCATTTGAAGATATCTGTTAGCTTAAACACATATCCATAAAAGAATAACAAGTTCTGTAAATGAAACACATTCTCCCAGTTTTTTCTTCTCTCTTTTTATATAATTCCATTTCATTAAAAACTCCATGTGCTCCAAAATCCATTATATTTCACTAATACAAGGGTAAAAAAAAAACAAAAACAAAAGGCATAACAGTACAGGTCCCAAAGTGAAGTCAGCTCGAGGTAGAACATCTGATCTTTACCGTTGACGGTCTAAATATTTATTTTTTCGCTATACTTTATGAGGGTAAAAAACAAAAGCAAACAAAAGGTATACAGTACAGGTCCCAGAGAGAAGTCACCTCGTAAGAGCTAGAACATTTGATCTTTGCGAAGGTCTAAATATTTATTTTTTAACTACACCTAAGGTACAATGGCTGAAAATTGAATTTCAATAGGAAACTAAAAACTAGTGTCAGAAAACATAAGAAAAAGTTACTACAATGTTTAATGTGGTCAGGGTATGCTTACAGTAGGGACAACAACAAAAATACATGGATTTTTGGTGTTGAAAGTGAATAATTAAAAATTATACAAGAGTAAAGTATGCTAAGGGTCCATTTGATTCAAAGATGGAATTTAGGTGGAAAGAAAACGAATTGCAAGGAATTGAATTGCTTAAAATTTGTTTTACTGGAAATTGTCAATTAATTGTGTTTGATTAATATCATTTTTCAGGTGGAAAATGTTGAAATTTTTTATCTTTTGGTGTTCACTTGACTTTGTTTTTCATAAAAATTATCAATTAAAGGGATATAATTTCTTACAATTGGGGATATAATTTGTTTGGATTGCCAAAAAAAAAAAAAATTGGAAAATATTTTGTATTCGTTTGGCTTTATTTTACATGGAAATTGTCAATTGAAGAGATAATTTTTTTTTTACAATTGGGGATAGAACTTGTTTCTATTGCAAAAAAAAAAAAAAAAGGAATTTCAATCCCACCTATAAGGTGGGAATTTCAATTCAACTAAAACCAAGAAAAGTGGCAAAGGTGGAAAACCAATTTTTGAGAAAAAAAGTGCATCGAACATGGCAAAAATGGGAAATGGAATTCCATTTTCCATGGAAAAAAAGGGTCTATCAAACAAGCCCTAAGAGCTTGTGGAAGTAGGGGGCATAAGATAATAAAACCTCAGTAGGACTGAAACATAATCAGAATTTATTAATGAACTTACTTGGAGTGTCACCGAGAAGAGCAGTGAATGGCTGCCATAACCCACGGGAGTTTTCAGCTCTAGTTTGAATTGCTCGAAGCTTTGAGGCTGCAACCATCTTCATTGCCTTAGTTATTTTCTGAATGTTCCTAACACTCTTCATACGGTTGCGGACTGCAGATATGTATCATGACCGTAAACATTAATCATCACTTAATGATTTGAGGAGCAGTAATTGTGTAAAACTAAACAAGATTATGAATATAAGGAAGGTAACCAACTTGGCACCTATAGATTCAATAATGCTGCTTACCGATTTGAGTTGAAATAAAACGAACTCCCAATAAAGCTTGCTCCCTATTGACACATTTTAATTTACTTAGAAACAATGAAATTAAAACACAATGATATATGAAAACTAAGATGACATACAAACTTGCAGAAGCAAAAGAGGTACTGGACAGGAAAAATAAATAACCAAACTACTAAACATGAAAATTCATTGATTTGTGCGGCACGTGTTGGGGATGATTGCCTATGATAATGAAAGATAGCAAAACTTGGACACAAAGATTTCACTTAAGAAATAATGTGGCTTTACTATAAAATGGAAACAGAGGATTCGAAGATGAATTTCAAAGAGGAGTTACAATGTATCTCGAACTCTCTCTCTCTCAATAACTAGCTCTATCTTTCTCAAATTTAGTGCTCAAATATTTCAGCGTACACTTATTGAACACACTATGAATGAAACACATCCAAGCCTATTTTTGAGCCACCAAGAGATGCTACCTGAGATGGTCCCCATACTATGCACTAACTCCAACCGTTCTAACTTGTGTGTTCTTTGAACTTTTGTGAAACTAACCTTTTTTTGCTTTCCAAAGATGCAATCTTCACAGAAATCCTAGAGACTTCAAACCTGATAGTTTCCTTTGTGACATTAGAACCTTCATCCCTTTCCCGCTCATATGTCCAAGTTTATGATTTTACGTTCTCGCCTCGACTTTTGATGATGTAATGGCAATGGAACCATAAGTACCAAACGTAAAATAGGGAGTGCCTTCCTTTTTGCCACGAGCCACCACCACACCTCCTCTGGTCATTTTTCAAGTGTCACCAACAATTGTGGTTGCAATACCAAAGTCAATAAGTTGACTCACAAAAATTAGATTCTTCTGCAAATATAGCACGTTTGACATCCTTGATTCTTAGGATTGTTTCATTAAGTTGATTTTTCTGAACATCTCTTTTTCCAACTATTACAAATCTCTTCATTTGCAAGATACACCTTGCCAAGATTGCCTGGTACATAGTTATGGAGTAGCTCCTTGTGCGAAGTGGCATGAAATGACGTACCTGAATCAATTAGCCATGATTCTTCGTAAGCATCCACTGCTAACAACAATGCATCAGAATTTTCAGCATATAAAACATTAACAAAGTATGTCTCCTTGGTTGTTGTCTTGCCTCTGCGGTGCTCTGCAATCTTGCTTCGTGTGATCAAATTTTTCACGATTTCAGTACTTGCCTTTGAACTTTGGTCAAGATTGTGACCGACCGTTTCTCAACCGACTTGTGGTTTGCCTATTATTGCCACCTCTGTGTGTCAGTTGTCAGTTGCTAACACCGAACCCAAGGATTCTCCACCATCTTTTCTGCTAGTATCTTCACTAAGAAACAAATCTACAACACGATTTGGTTTGAACTTTGCCGAATCGGTGAAATTGCTCATTGCCACAACTAAAGGATTCCAACTCAAGGGAAGACTTATAACAATGCCAATGCTTTAACCTCGTCGTCAAATGAGATATCAATCGATTCCAACTAACTTGTAAGCATTGAAATTGTTGATGCAACTCCTCCCTCAGACATCTTCGAGTTGAACAGCTTCTTGATAAGTTGAACTTTATTTGTTGCAGAGGGCTTCTGTTGGATTTTAAGTGCAAAAGAATAGAGAAATCAACATAAGTATTTAACGTGGTTCGACGATGTGCCTATGTCCACAAAGAGCGAAGCGGAGATTTTATTCCGTATGAATAATATGGTTACATCATTAGCATTTATACCAACCCAAACTCATACAAGACTTTAGGGCCCGTACAAGAAAATACACGAGTATCGACATCGGCTATTTTGATCCAGTAAACTTGTGTTCCACTCTATATGAGACATATATACAACTTCTCATACATTCGTGATAAAGCCACTATTAAATTTTCGGTTGTCTTTTCATTTCTGATATTGAAAGCAAAGCAACAGATGCAGCAAGGTCAACCATATCGTACTTTAGGATTTACGGTCGAGTAACTCCCACTCTTCCTTTTTTATATCCACCGACTTCTTTGACGCTCCTTCAAGAGAAAGATAAAGATCCTTCTGGTAGAGATAATCTTCTATCTGCATCTTCCATAATCCGAAGTTCGAACCATTGAATTTTCGAGCTTGACTTTTTTGTCATGTGCCATCGTTGATATAGTTGCAACTCGGCTACTGTCGACGTAACTTGAGTTGATAGGGTCGCAAGCTCCACCAATTTTTCCCTATGACCTGAGCCTCTGATACAAATTGTTGGGGATGATTGCCCAGGATAATGAAAGATAGCAAAACTTAGACGCAAAGATTTCGCTTAAGAAATAATACGGCTTTACTATAAAATAGAATAGCGAATTTACAAGATGAATTTTAAAGAGAAGTTACAAAGTATCTCAAATTCTCTCTTTCTCTCAATAACTATCTTTCTCAAATCCTTAGTGCTCAAATACTTCAGCACACACTTATTGAACACACTATGAATGAAACACATTCAAGCCTATTTATAAATATTGTAAGGCGGTTTGTATAGCTGTGTATTGCAGGCCACTTAACAAAATACAGCTCACATTCCTCCTTTTAAAAAGATGAGAAGTCAAACACGACTTTGACTATCCAATAGGCTTTTTCTTCTTGCTTGTTTGGTAGCATTACTTATTTTAGCACACCGCGCGTGCTAAATTTTGTAATATGAAAATGTGTGTGGAAGATGAGTAAAGAGAAAGAGAGATGTAAAGTACAAGATAATTTGTGTGTGAATGTAAGTAATGTGAGGGTATAAATAGGGGTCTCTAAGGTTTGACCCTATTACCTATTTTTGGTACAAACATTCATTCCCTTGTTAATGTCACATGCTTTTCCATATAGAGTGTTCAGTCACTCAACTAATTACCCAATTAACTATATTAATAAATATATAATTGCTACTATAAGGTATTGCCACATATTAAACATTTGATTTAAATTTACCTATATATATATACACACACTCTCTATATAGCTATGTATATATATGTATATAAGAATTAAATCAGTACGAATATAACCTACATGTCCAATTGAACTATGAGCTAGAAGTCTCCTCATAATTTATGCCAAGTTACCTAATTCACATTTAATCAAAGTAGAAATTAAGTTACTTTCCATAATTCAAATACGACAATCCCATAATCTCTTCCTTATCTAAGCATGGCAATTCCATGATCGTTTCTTTACCAAAATTTGAAATTCAAAAAGCGCACATTGGGTCCTTCAACTATGTAAAGTTATCAATTTGGTCACTTAGCTTTCGTCAATGACTATACAAAAACTTTCGGGATATTATAGCAATGACTCCGCCTTCATCCTCAAGTACGAAGACCAAATGACATTGAACAAGACTTCAGTTTCTCAATAGTAACTACCTTTGTTAACATATCTACAAGATTTTCTATAGCATGGATCTTCTTCAAATGATTTTACCATCTTCTAAGAATGAACAAACAAAATGGTATTTAATATCAACATGTTTCGTTCTTGAGTGCAATGCAAAACTATTTGCAAAATGTATAGCACTTTGATTATAACTATACAACTTGTAATGATCAAGATTCTTGCCCAATTCACTCAAGAAATTTTGAAACCATACCATTTCCTTGCAAGTTTCTATCATTGCTACATACTCCGCTTCTGTGGTAGAAATGGTTATAATCTTTTGTAACTGAGAGACCCAGATAATTGCCACACATTCAAGAGTAAACACAGTCAATTGTACTCTTTCTATTATCAATTTCTCCGGCAAAATCAAAATCAACACATCCATATAAGCTTATCTTTGAGCCACCATCCGAGTACCCTTAAGATATCGCAATATCCACTTGCCAGCTTCCCAATGTTCCTTACCATGATTATTCATGAATCTACTAACAATCCTAGAACGTGCTAGAAGTATGAGGATTAATTTTGGTTTACCAAAGCAGTTTTTGGCATATGCAGTAAGCACAACTGCTTATCTGATCAATAGAGATCCTTCAGTTCCCTTGAATTGCAGAATCCTAGAGCAGGCGTGGACTAGAAAAAAGGTGAACTTATCCTATGTAAGAATATTTAGTTGCATCTCTTATGTTCACATTGAGCCTGAGAATGGGAATTAGCTTGATCCTAAGTCTCGTAGATTCATCTTTATTGATTATGACCCCGATAATTATGGTTATCGATTTTGAGATTATGAAAATCGAAAAATAATTAGGAGTATGGATGTTGTGTTCAATGAGTCTATCATGTACAAGGATAGACTTGACAATAAGACAAATGAACCTGAGATAGTGGAGTTTGAGGAGATCTCTAGTAGAGATGTGTTAAAACCCCAAGATATGAATGTCCAGTTGACACCACCCATAGAGATGCTAACCCTAATTCTTGTGAGGAGGTCTACAAGAACTATTAGCCCCTATTCAACTTCAGTTGGTCTTTGAACTTGAGAATGAAGGCAGAGTCACTGCGGCTTGGTATTTGTCTCTAAATGATAGAAGTGAAGACATTTTAATTTTACTTCTTAGAGGATAAGGTCGACAGTTCATTGAGAAGGAGATAAAGTTTAATTTTACTTCTTAGAGGATAAGAAAAAAATTCAATGGCCAGTCAAACAAGTAATGCTATTAAACAAGCAAGAAGAGAAAGCCTATTGAATGGTCAAAATCATGTTTGACTTTTCATCTTTCGAAAAGGAGAAATGTGCGATGTATTTTGTTAAGTAACCAGCAATACACAGTTATACAAACCGCCTTACAACAATTATAAATAAGCTTGGATGTGTTTCATTCATAGTGTATGTTCTATAAGTTGTGCTGAAATATTTGAACGCTAAGTGAGGATTTGAGAAAGATAGAGTTTGAGATACTTTGTAACTCCTATTTGAAATTCATCTTGTAGTTCTCAGTTCCTATTTTATAGTAAAGCCGAATTATTTCTTAAGCGAAATCTTTGTGTCCAAGTTTTGCCATCTTTCATTATTCTAGGCAATCATCTCGCAACAGCCTGTACACTTGTACCACTACAAGTTTGTGCATGTGTAGCCAATTTTATTTCCACATAATATTCTTGTATAACATGGACTTAGAATTTTGAGAAGTTCCCAACATGTACA
>CAIGRB010088721.1:6166-29880 GCA_903798255.1 Fraxinus quadrangulata | reverse complement strand
AATGACCCTCCGATTAAATCAATGACCCGTCGGTTGAAACATTAACTTGGATGTTCGATGCTCTAACCGGGTTCGATAATTATACTCATATGGATTAATTTTAGCAACGATCACTAAAATCATTGAATAGGAGTCTCTCAACACTAATTGTTACTTGATTAAAAATATTAACTTAAAAAGTAAAATCATACTACGTCCATCCAATGTGAGTTCTGAGATTTTCGGAACTTGAGGTGAACTACATAAATTAGGCTCCCTAAAAAAGTAGAATTTTATTAAACCCGAGAAGGTAATCCAATCCAAACTCCCAATATTAGATTTAACAAAAAAATAAAAAATAAAAATAAATAAATAGAGAGCTTATAGTTGCCATTAAGTAATAGCTAAAACTTCAAGAACGTTGAAAGTTATTTCACAATGTTACACTAGAAAAAAAAATGATCTTGAACCTTGGAGTGTATTTATATTTGTTTTTTTTTTATTTAATTGGTTTTTATATTATTAGATTACAAGATAATAAGTGATTACAACTCTATTTTTATCTATTTTAATCTGATAAGTAATTTCATACTTTTCTTTAATATATTTTTTCAATATAAATAATCGGACTAGATAAATGCATAAAATGTACTTATCAAGGTCCCCGTTTTATTTTGCTAAAAATGGAATTTTTAGTAAATTTTTATAAATATTGATGAAATGTGTGATCGAAAAGTTGATAAAAGTTATGAATTATATAAAATATGTCATTACAATTAAGTTTTTTTTAAAAAAAAAAGTTAGAAAATGGAGAACAAACATAAGCTGAATGAGGTAGTTATTATCATATTATAAACGACAAAGGTTACCCAATCACGTATTAATAAAAAATTCACGCACTGAAGATATAAATATAATGTCACAATACAAATTTAAAATTTTTTAGACAAAGCTAAAAAAGGTGAAAACACATTGTCTTTTTTGTTTTTTCACAATGTGACAGATTTTCAGTAAGGATCTATTGGGATCCTCCATTGTCATATCATATGCAGGACAAAACTGAAAAGGCAAACGATAGACATTTTAGTGGAGATGGAGGCCAATGGCCAGGCCACCAATTATTTAACATCAGACGAGTCAAACGTTGTACAAGTTCTAAATGACTCATGCTACACTTACGAGGATTACTTCACAGAATTTTTACAGATACAAAGGTATCAATTTTTCATTGGTAGTCAGAAAAAAAAAAGCTGCCAATCAAGTGCTGCGACGTAAAAATTTTGTGAAAACAAACCCTGTACGCATAGTTTTTTCCTAAATATTACCTTCGTGTCTGGTGTGGCAAGTCCGAATCTTTTATTAAACCTTTCATTTAGCTTAAAATTAGATTTTTAATAAATTCTGATAAAATATTTGATTGAAAAATTGTTAAATTTTGGCATATTCCACAAAATGTATGATGGAAAAATGAGTTTTAAAAAATTGAGTTCAATGTATGGTTCATAGATTTCCTTGTCAAGTTGTTGATGTATTAAATGTGGAAATTTGAGAAATATTACTTAACAAGTCCTCCCTGTCAGCTCTTTCCCTCCTCTCTCTCGTAAGCATATATATAATTCGGATTGGATCCTGGAAATCACAGTTATTAAAAGATTTATTCAAACTTCATCAAAAATAAAAATAAGAAACTAACATAAATAAAAATGAACACAAGATTTGTTTCAACTGAAGCCCCAAAGTTACGATGGCCGCTTCTAATACCTAATCCCGTTTTGAGCTTCCTTATAAAATGGATAAGGATCGATTGCATTATAAAGCCAAATCAACAACTAAGATACAAGAATGACTCAAAGTCAGAATCAAGAATGAATGAATATAAGCTACTCCAATACGGCCACCTCGGCCCTGTTCAAATACGGGCGCCACCTATTGGCAAGGGGTCTGAGTAAGTGGCGCCCTTTTTCGACAGGGCTGGCTGAGGTGGACCTATTCGAGTAGCATAGCCAAGACTGAATAGACGCAGAGGCTAAGCAAGAATTTTAACTCTTGGAATACTCCAGAAGCAGATCCCACGGCCAGCAGTTAACCGCGTGTCGTTATTCAGTTGAAACCATCCACTGAGAGAGTTGCATTTGTCAAGTGCTACTTCAACACAAAGGATTTAACCTGAAACCATCCACTGAAAGAGTTGCATTTCTCAAGTGCTACTTTAACACAAAGGATTTAACCATTTTACCAGAAAGAATTTGATTTCTCAAGTGCTACTTTAACACAAAGGATTTAATCACTTTATCTGACACTTTTATTGACATCCTCTCACATTGTAGAAGGATCCACGCGAAACTCATATGAATTAAAAATGAAAAAAAAATCCCCACCTCCCCTCTATTGTGAGGGGTCTATCAGGGAGGGTGCCTCAGCACAATTCTAACACAAAATTTGGAAGCACACTTTTACCACATGTGCACAGCACACCACCCAACTTAGCACGGTTCGATCGAAAAACCAGACCATCGTTTGGTCGGATGGTGTATTTGAATCATTTAGTACTTAAATCGTCAGGTTGTCGACCAGACTAGATTGTGACCCGCAAGAATCGAACGTGTTTTTGCAAATCTGGTCAGTTCATTTTATAATGTGTCAACTATGAAATCAAGGGCAAGTCATATCTTGAATGAAGAAACTGAAAGTTGATGGAAGAAGCCGATTTCCACCAGCTGCATTCGTTTGGTTGTAAAATTCTGACTCAACACATATATAATAGTTAGTAGTATAATCATTACATATATTTTATTTGTCTTCGGTTTAATATTGAAAAAAAAGAAAGAAAATTTGAGAACATATAATTTTACAATCGCTAAACGAAAATTTAAATAATAATATATAAATTTATGATTTATGTCTATACTTCTTTACTGATAAAAAAATATTTTGTTTTAATATTTGATCAAACAATGACCCTCTGATTAAATCAATGACCCGTCGGTTGAAACATTAACTTGGATATCCGATGCTCTAACTTGGTTCGATAATTATACTCATATGGATTAATTTTAGCAACGATCACTAAAGTCATTGAATAGGAGTCTCTCAACACTAATTGTTACTTGATTAAAAATATTAACTTAAAAAGTAAAATCATACTACGTCCGTCCAATGTGAGTTAATTTTGTTATTAGAACTATTTTATACTAGAAATGGCATAACCCAAATAGAGCCCCTCTGTTTACATGTACAAATTTATTCCCAATTCTAGAGCTTAAGTAACTAGCAAACAAATTCTAAAGAACACCTGAAAATGATAATTTAGTGGGGATTTGGGAACTTTAATCAATAAGCAATTTGTAGTAACAATGACTTAATTTCCTAATTTAACCTCAGAAAGGTACAACCTACCATCTGAGGGCATTCTTAGGATACTTACTCTATATGCTATGAAAAAACTAAAAGAATCTTGAAGTTGAGATGCCTTTGAGACATTAAAGTGTAATGCATTTGTATCAAGCTCCATATAGACATACCAGTTTTTCCTCCTCTCTTTTTACCAGTAATCCTAGAACTACCATCTTATCTTAATTGACGCACAACTACCTACAAAATTCTCACGACTAGAGCCATTCTAGTCTATTTATTCTCACAATTTCAAATAATCAAAATCACACGTATAAATCATATAGAAAAACTTGGATTATAACAAATCAACTTGTTTAGTGCGCACACACTTTTGTATGAAATTAAAATGGGACCTTGGATCATTCCGTGTCGGATTAAAAAAGTCTAACACTGTTTGCATTGAGAATTTTCGTATTTGCTTCAGGATACAGGTACGGGCACAAGTATCTACAATAACATCATAGTATCAATTTTAATTTATTTCGTCAATAATTAAACTAAAAAAACAAAGAGATGATTGAATTAATCTTACATAACCGAACGAAGGCCTAGGATTTTCAAGAACAAGAAACAGGCTAGTCAAGGAAGCTGGATCAAAACACGCTGTAATCAACCATTGTAAAATTCAATGGCGGAACAAAGAGAAGTTCTTCAAATTTTATGTTGAAAAGAGTACAGTTCTCCTACGACTCATATGTTGTGACGAGAGAAGAAGAGAAGAAGAAAGGCTTTCATCTCTAATTTTTGCATCCATTATAAAAAATAAAAAAAAAAAATTTAGAATTGCCTCTATTGTTGGGCTTGAGGCACGTGCCTCACTCGCCTTGCCCATGAACCGGGCTTGTCTCATCCCCCATAAAGATAAGCTTATTTCTATATTTATACATATTAAGAAAATATAATTAATATAGTTGAAAATATAATTTTTTCTTACATTATTCCAAACATACCCCTACATTAAATAATGATTTAAGTATGATTAGTTTATATTTGTTGATAAAAAGTCCAATTATAAAAACTAAAAAATATTTATATTTTCAATAAGGAAAGTGACATATAATTTAGGATAGACGAAAAAAGAAACTAGTCCATCTTTATGGACCGGAAGAAGTACTAATCACTATTAAAGTAAAATCAATGACGTTGTCTGGCGTAGCCTATTAGTTAATGTTATTTGTGTTGTGTTCACAATGGTATTTAACAGTAATACCAAATTTTAGATCAACGTTTTCTATGTGACTATTAATATAAGTGAGTACTACCATAAAAAAGTTAATTCGATGACCATTCAGATGACAAAGCATTTGTTCACTGGAATTGCCCGCGAGTCAATGAAGAAAGTGGAGTAAAAGGTGAAATATTCATCGTAATAAAGTACCTTTTTGCTTATATTAATATGGTTTAGAAATGGCTGAATGTCATAATGAAATTTATTTGCAACTACGTTTTGTCTATCCAATGACTTTCTATCTCTGCATCGGCATCTATTCAGAAATTTATCGTTTCATGCTGTGATTTTTGGATCGTGTGGTCCTTCAATGGTTAAGCAGCACCAGATTAAACCAGCAAATCACTGACATAAGAGTAATTAAATGCTTAAATATGACTTGTCCAAGGGAACTTTGAACCGGGATTTAGTTTAATTGACAGCTCATGCTTAAACTTGACTGGTGAGTAATTAGTTCCCGATTTGTATAACTAGTTTGACAATGCGTAAGTTGACAGAATGTCTGTCCATTGATTTGAAAAACTATTTTAAAATTAATGGCAATAATCTTGGCACTCCACATATTGTCAATATACTTGTACAAATTCATTATATAAGTCGATTAATTCTTAGTTCCTTTTCAACTTCTTGTTTAATGTAATGACATTTCGAATCTATTCGACATTATCAGGTTCTTTAACATGTAATGATCCGTCTATAAAAGGGATGATCTATGATTGAACTAGTATTTTTTTTTCTTTTTAAAGCCGGACTAATAAGTAAGAAAAAATTAAACATAATTTTTTTTTTCTTATTAAAAAAAAATTACCAAAAGAAGGCACTTTAATTTTGACATGTCAAATCGATTTGATAGTGTTAAGATCCTTAGATGACCCCGACCTTGTTTCACTTCCACATAGAGATCTAAACAGTAGTTCGCACAAGTCTTGCATATATATAACAATTGATGTTACCTTCTATTAATGAAGTGAGATTCTATTAGAAGAGTATTACGCTTCACTATCAACATGTCAATCAGATTCGATGTTGTTAGGTTTTATATCCTGAAACGATGCAATCCTGTTTCACTTCCACACATAAAGGACCTCGATAATTTGCTAAAGTTATCGGTATATATAGCACATGATATTTTCTTCTAATAATGAAGTGAGATTTTGTTAAAAGAGAATACACTTCACTAAAGAGACAAAAGATTTGAATCAACTTCCTTTTTTTTTCCCCCAATAACCTCTAAGAAAGAAAAGCATATTATAATGACATTAGCATTTCACCAAGGTATATAAATACCAGAACATGTATCCATAAATCAACCAAGAGTAGATAGCAAATGAAATTTAGCAGGACAATGACTAGCTTCAAGTTCTTAATGTGCCTTGTTTTGCTCTTGCTTTCAACTACAGTAGTCGTAACTCGCCCTGTCAAGCCGATAAGGGCGGCCAGAGAAGCGTTGGAGGCTCAATTTGAACATGAAAAGGCTCATCTCAGTTATCAAGCGTGGCCCGAGCGAGTGAGTCCTGATGGTCCTGATCCACATCATCATTTTAAACACTTCTAATATGAAAATCTATGGAATCTGTGTCGAAACATAGAGGTGCAGTAATAATAGTATTGTACTCGTCTCATCGAGCTTTGGAATCGTACTTAAGCAAATAAGTAATTTTAAAAATAACTTTTGCTTTGAGCATTTTCTATATCTGAACATATATTGTCTGCTGTTTTCAATTACATACTGGAGGTAAACTGAAACCAAGTTAGCTGGAGGTAAAATTTCAACCAACAATTTCTCTTTGAATATCTACAATTTTTTTTTTAATGTGTACTTAAAATGTAAATTTAGATTAATCTGGCGCGAAGAGATTATTCGAGATTGTCATATCTCATAGGGACTGAGACTAGTCTGAGATCATAAGGGCATACTTGAAATTGTGCGAATACCATTGTCCTTAATTAATATTTTCATTAATTATAACACAACCTTGCATCAATTTCATTACCAACTTGTGAATATATATAAAAGATATTGAAACAATGCCAAGCGTGAATGCCCCTGAAGTCACAAGCAAATGTTAAAGAGCGTTTATTTCTATGAGAACGGTATATACACACATAAGCTATATGATCAAATTACCAAGTTTAACTAATCCTAGTTCAGTGACTATTACTTAAAGATAAGTTGCGGTTACCGATTGATGAACATCGCTAGTTTTTTCACATTTCTACCTTTAATATTTTTATGTTTTGGTGTTTTTGTATTTATTTTTATTTGTACGTTTAGATTTTGAGAATTTTTTTTATTTTTCTATATCTAGTTAATAGTAAAATTGAAAAAAAAAAAAAGGGTTATTGAACAATGACCAAAAATGACGATGGTCGTACCAAAAAATAAAAATTGAGGATAAAAATGTAATTTACAACCAATTTTTAATTTTTACTTTTTCTTTAGCCTTGTTTTTTGTTTTTGTTTTTGTTTTTTTTTTTTTACTCTAATAGGGTGGGCGAAAATTTCGAAAAATTGCATAATAAGAACCAACGGTCCAATGGATTTATTTCTGTTCGGTCCAGTTTCGTTTATCTCGCAGGTCTAATCTAAATTACGAAAAACCCGCCGCCGTGGCTAACCCTACTGTCATTTGCTTATTTTTTCGAAGTGCCGTCAGATTTTCTCATTCACACCATAGTAACAAGAGATTCATTGAGTTGATTTCATTGTAGCTGCTCTGTCGTGAAATTTTCAATTTAAATCAAAGTAATTTCCTGCATCTTATAAACCCCAGACCAGAATATTTGCATTTATCCTTTATTTTGTTGTGTCCGTCAAAGCAATGACTCCAAAACAGAAACGAAAGATGAATTTTGTAAGGAAAAGACCACGGCCATCAGCAGGCGGAGGATTCGATCGGCTCCTCCGTCGGCGCATCGAGTTGAGCGGGAAGAAACGCGCTTCTGTCGATCAATTGGTGGAATATCTTCGCTCCACCTACCGAGAGTATGAACGCCACAAGCTCCAGCCTTTCACTAAAGGTGTTCAGCAAATACTTGAACATATGGATGATCGTAATAATGAAGAATACGATGAGGAAAGGATCCCTTCGAGAAGAAAGAGGCCAAAGAAAGTTGAGGAAGATGAAGAGAAAACGCGACTCATAAAAAAGCATCATAATAAAATGAGGGCTGGGAGAATTAATGATGATTTTGAGAATGATATTGGCTCGTCGTCCTCGATGGCATCAGCTGCTAGCACTAGTACTTCGGAATCTGACTCTGAATCGAACAAATCATCAGATGAAGATACTTGGACGGAGGATGCTATTTATGAGGATAAATCTGAGCCCAAGTTTGATTTGATAAAGTCGATGCTGCGTGATAATTATAATGAAAAATCAAAGAAAATGGGGAAAGAGGGAGAAAATAAGGAGGTTGTGGAAATAGAGGTTGTGACTAACGAGGACAAGGAGGTAAATTTGATGAACGAGAGGCCTAAAACTGGAGGTAATGGTTTGTCTTTTGTCAATAACAAAAGTAATGACATTCGGGACAATAACTCTAATGGGCCACTGTTTAAGGATTTGGGGGGGATGAGCAAAGTATTGGAGGAGTTGGAAAACGAGGTGATTGTGCCATTCTATCACTCATATCTGCCACGAAGCCTTGGAGTGGAACCGATGTCAGGGATCTTGTTGCACGGCCCACCTGGGTGTGGGAAAACCAAGCTAGCCAATGCCATTGCCAATGAAGCCGGTTTTCCCTTTTATAAGATGTGTGCTACTGAATTGGTGTCTGGAGTTTCAGGTAAAATTGTTTCTTGTTGTAGGTTTCTGCCCTTCAACTCAAATTCCATATGATGTGTATACCCCTTGTTTTGTTGATGACAAATTTTTATCATGGGTTTTTACTCCCAGTGATGACATGGTAGGCATAGAACCAAGTGTATAATTTTATGTAATCTTATCCTCCTATATGCTTCTAGTGCAACAATTTGCCCAATTTCAGTTTTTCTCTATAATGTGTGGGGTTCAATTATGGACTCGGTTTTGTTCCTGCCCTTGTTCACACAATTTCCAAGCTTGCTGAGATGCTTTATTTGCTGAATGTTTCAGGCACATCAGAAGAAAATATCAGAGATCTATTTTCTAAGGCCCACAGGACAGCCCCATCTATTGTGTTCATAGATGAGATTGATGCGATAGCTACTAAACGGGAAAATTCGAATAGGGTAATGGAGCAACGAATTGTGACACAATTGATGTCATGCATGGATGAGTCATCAAGAATTGTCAAACCCATATCCAGAAGTGGGACTGCAAAGAGTTCGGATTGTGTACTTGTTATTGGAGCAACAAATAGGCCTGACGCTATTGATCCTGCATTGAGGAGGCCAGGACGGTTTGACCGTGAGATTTGTATAGGTGTACCGGACGAAAGTGCAAGGGTTGATATTTTGTCAGTCCTTACTCGAAATCTTAAAGTTGAAGGTGATTTTGATCTTATGAAGATAGCTAAGTCCACTGCAGGTTTTGTTGGAGCTGACTTGGTAGCACTTGCTAAAAAGGCTGGCAATCTAGCCATGAATCGGATAATAAGCCAACGAAAGGCTGAGGTTTGTACAAAACCTGTAAAAGAGGAGCCTATTGAAAAATGGTGGAAACAACCTTGGTCACCAGAAGAAATAGAAAAGCTCAGCATCACAATGGACGATTTTGAGGTAAGCTGGAAAGCCAGCTTTAAATGGAAATGGAAAATTGTGAATGTATATTGACGTTCTATGCCTTTTTTTTTCCTTTCCTACCTTTGTTCTCCTGCTTTTGTTATCAAACTTTATTTATCTGGATTTTGTCTTATTTATTTATAACTTATACTTTGCGTAGTTCTATAATTAATATGTATTGTTTCTTGGTTATGTCGTTCAAATTCCAAGTGTTATTCAATTTTATTTTTGGTCATGGACGGACATAGATGTTGGATTTGATTATTTGTCTTGAAACCATTGTGCCTGATATACATTTTTCTTTTTTGATGGCTAGATTTTGGTTTCTCTTCTGTCATGTTGGTAGGTTTTCTGTGTAAATAGGTTCTGCATCTTGGAAATTTTAGCAAAATCTCTTTTATTCTTCCTTGTAATGTTAATTCCATATAGTCAACGTGGGAAAGCATGTCTGTTTTCTAGAATTATTGTAGTTCAGTCTATTTTTCTTTCCTTTCTAATTGTTTCTGGTTCCTTCTTCCTTTCCTTTCGATTTCTAATACTGTGCACTATGTGATCACCCCAAACCCATTTTCATCATTTCAATTAGTTGCTAAACACATTGATGCTCTGTGATTTGTATGTAGAAAGCTGTTAAAATGGTTCAACCCTCAACTAGAAGAGAAGGATTTTCTGCAATTCCAAGTATAAAGTGGGAGGATGTTGGTGGACTTGAATTACTGAGAGAAGTGTTCGACCGTGACATAATTAGGCGGATTAAGTATCCTGAAGATTATGAGGTGATTATTACCTTTAAATTTCATTTAGTAATTGATCATTTAGTGTTGTTAATAGATTGAGACAAGGACTAGACAATTTAATGCGATGTGACTTTTTTTTGGGCATTTGAAATGAACATGATCTTACTTGGTTCTTTTTCATTGGGCCACCCAAATATATATTATGCCACAGCTTGCATATTTACACGTGGTGGTGCATGTTCTAATCAAACTTTGTGGCGGGTATTAAAATCTAGAAGAAATTTTATTAAGTTGAGGGGGCAATGATTCCCCAAAAGTTCCATTGCTCAATAAAATTGAATTTGTTGAGAAAATTTTTGGCTAAGCAAGAATGGACATAATCTTGGAAATCCTTCAAGGTTAATTCACTTTTCTCTGCATATGTATGGGATTCTTGGCACTTCAACTTAATCACTTCACTTTTTGAGCAGTAACCATCTCTTTCATTCCTTGTAATTTTTTTCTATGTAGACATTTAGCCGAGAATTCATCCAATTTTCCTATGATAATTGAATATCCCAAGTTTAGGGGTTTGAGATTAATTGGTTAACTTTCAGGAAATTGGGATGGATTTAGAGACGGGAATTTTGCTTTATGGTCCTCCGGGTTGTGGAAAAACATTGATTGCCAAAGCGGTTGCCAACGAATCAGGAGCAAATTTCATTCATATTAAGGTTGAGACCTTTTGCTATTTCACTAGTTTTTGTTTGCCAATAATGATTTCTATTGCTCTCTTACATTTTTTGTTGTTTATCAAGGGCCCTGAACTTCTCAGTAAATATGTTGGTGAAAGTGAGTTGGCTGTTCGGACAATATTCAGTCGTGCTAGGACGTGTTCTCCATGCATCCTTTTTTTTGATGAGGTGCTTATTTTCTATTTCCCGCTGTCATTTCTCTAACAACTTTTGATCTCAAATGATTTGGTTAGGCAAGTTATGCTTTTGTAAATAAGTTTGCAGTAATAAGACTCCTTGGATTCTGACTGTGTTAAAGTATATATAGACATCAAACTCATCATGGATGTTGAGAAACCAAAATTTGAGAAAACCCTGACAATGCGAAAAATACTTTGGCCTTGAAACTCGTTTTATTTTTGTCTTCAATGAGAGTGTTAGGAGGCAATCATAAACAACAAAATCTGTCAAAGGATGGTTCCCAATTGCTTGTACAACTTCTTCACACAGCTGCTAGAAGCCAAGAGTCCTACTATCCTATTCTTTTAATAGTTCCTTGATAACTCGTAACTAATCTGCCTACACAGAATATATGTATACTTATAGAACTATAACTAACAGGAATTGGTGATTATTGACTTTCTTCATTGAACTTGGTGGAAATTGGGATTGTGTTGATGTTGTTCAACATCTTATCAGGTGGATGCTTTGACAACTAGACGTGGTCAAGAAGGGGGATGGGTTGTTGGGCTGCTTCTGAATCAGGTTTGTAAAATGTCTTGTTAAATGCTTTCTTGCCTAATTATATCCTCCATTATTGTGTATATGACTAGATATAGAACTGAGATCAAAGACATATCACTGCAGCTACTGGTAGAGCTAGATGGTGCAGATCAGCGAAAAGGTGTTTACGTAATTGGTGCCACAAATAGGTATAAATTGTTATATGTGTTGGGGAATTACTGCGGGTCAGGAGAAGAATAATTATTTGCTTATTAAAACTCTTCTATCGTGCCTTAACATCTCTTATCTTGAAAATACAATGCCAGACCTGAAGTCATGGACTCTGCCCTCCTTCGACCAGGAAGATTTGGGAAACCACTCTATGTCCCTCTTCCCAGTTCAGATGATCGTGGTTTAATCTTGACAGCTCTTGGTAGGAAAAAACGTATAGATGCAAATGTGGACTTGATGGCAATTGGAAGTGACGATGCTTGTAAAAATTTTAGTGGAGCCGACCTCTCTGCTCTGGTTTGTCTGTACTTCCTTGATTGTTTTCTACAGATGGTTACGATATTTTAGCAAACTGGTCTTGATTACTATTAATATTCTATTAAAATAAACAGTTGGAAGTAGATTGGAGGTTCATAATTAGTGAAGTTAAGTGCACATGACAAAGGTGGCGAGAAATTGCATTTTACAGTTCCAAGATAGTTTGGGTAGTATAAATAAGTCATCCTAAAGAAAATTGATAGGACTTGAATGTGGCTCGAGTGAGAAAATGGGAGTTGCATTTTACTTCTTTTTTCTTGACGTAAATGCTCATACCTTATCATGATCAATCTCAAGATTTGCTGTTCTTATTTATGCCAGATGAATGAAGCTGCTATGTCAGCTCTTGAGGATAAACAGAGTTCGAGGAATGAAATTTCAGATGGTGCACCATTTACCATCAAAGAAATACACTTCAAGCGGGCACTGGAGAAAATAACTCCATCTGTTTCAGACGAGGTATGAATTTCATCAGGCTTGATTTTGTTCTTGTAAGATGCATAAAGGAAAACAACTCATATCTGAAACTTGTCATTGATTTGGTTGCAGCAAATACGATACTACGAACTCTTGTCAGAAAGCTTCAAAGCTGCTCGAGAATAGACCTGATTTTTGTTTGCCTGGTTAGATGGATTTTTTCCATTTCTTGAGAAGCACAAGCAGTAACTTATTTGTTGTCAACTGTTTATACACAATGAAGGTCTGAGGAAAAGAAGTCGACGATCCTAGTTATTTTTAATTATATGAGTTTTTTATTTAAGAAATTCTGTCATTTTCCATTTTTACATTCTTGTTGAGGAACTGAATAGTATGTGCTGCATTATGTAACAAGCTCAACTTCCGTTGCCTCGCACTTATCTATGAAGTATACAATTTTTTGTCTTGGCGTAAAGGCCTACTTGTCAAGAATACATTGGTTAAGGTTTCTTAAGTGCATGACTAAGAACAAGGTAAAAATGTTTAATTAATTTATGTTTTGTGTCAAAAAGTAAGGAACATAATTTTCATAGACGATAGAGAACAAAATTAAACTAATTCATTTAAACGAGAAATACAAAATTTGAAATTGAGCACTTGTAAAAAAGATGCATGATATTTTCGACCGTTAATTTGTTTTTAGATCGGACGTAAAAGCCATAGTTATTGTTATCTCTTCCTAAAATGTAAATTTGAAATAATTAGACTCTTTTTGATGGAGAATAAAAATTAATTTTTTGGTAAAATTTGATAAAATTTGATGAAATGTGTGGTTATTATTTATTGAATTTTACTTGGATTAGGGTTTAATGAAAAGTAATTTGACACGTCATCTCTTTTAGGAAAACACGGTAAATATAGAATAATATAAAATAAATATATTTTCAATTCTTTCTTTACAACAAAGGTCCCGTAGCTCAGTTGGTTAGAGCGTTGGTCTTATGAGCCGAAGGTCGCGGGTTCGAGCCCCGCCGGGACCAAACTCTTGTATTATCCTTTTGAAATTTGGCAATGGTTTATTTTGCTGTGTCAGCAGCAGAGTTCGAACCACCAAACAAACATTATTATTACTAAATTTATTTTTTTATTTTTATTTTTTTGCTGTTTCCATTCAAAGATTATTGCACAACAACCTGCATCACAAAAAAATAAATAAATAAATAAAAATAATAATTAATCAGTATTCTGTGTTGGTAATGATATTAGTGGAGGCTGGTGGTTCCTATCTACCAATAATTGTGCAATAAGGTAATTTATATTAATTAATTATCTTTAATAATTTAATAAACTCCATGATTGTAAATGGGCCCATCATTTTTCTACAAACATCTTGTGAATCAATAAACTAGGACGTTTAGCCGGTTCATAATTTGGTAGCCATGACAGCTTGTGCTTTCAATATTATTGTGGAAAGAAAAATTAATGTCTTGTATAATCTCATTAAGAGATATTGTCTTGGAAAGACAAGTTAGAGGGAGATAGTGTAAAATGGCTTCTTTTATTTTTTTGTTTTTTCATTGTCAATCATCGATTACAAGTTCTCATTGACCATGAACTATAGTCATCATACTATCTATTGCTTTTAACCCTATTGCATAGGCTTGTGCAAAGATTTACGTTCAAGACTCGCTTTTCGTATGTTGACACAATATTCTACACGAATCCGCACCATATAGGGTTTTAAGTCCTTTTTTAGTTCTTTTTAGTGTAATAAAATTTTCCTCAAAACAAATTAGAGTCCTAACCTTTTTTTCCCCATAATTTTGATGGTCGAAAAAATTTTGAGCCGTGCTACACGTATAGAAAGAAAACTCACAGATGTTTTACATAGCACTCACACGTGGGGCTCGCACGATTTTTTTAAAAATATATGGTGGGGCCCAGCCCACCCATGTGAGTGACATGATGATCCCGTGTGAATTAGTACATGGGGATTAATTCCAAAATTCTTTACACTTTAGAGCCCGTGAATTTTTTTGTTTGACAAAAACAGGAAAGAAATGGATGGAAACAAAAAGGAGAGGAGGACCATGAGAATCAAATTGTCGGTATGGTTGGTTAGGTTGTCGCCATCTATTTTCTTGAAGAAAACTAGCGTTGGTTAGCTTAACTCCATTTGATTGAGGAAATTAATATGTTTTAAGACTGATTCTCTTGTTGATACCAACCATTTCTTCACAGTGCACCTCTTGAGAAAAACAAGCCGGGGGGCCATGGGCGTAGCTACCCACTTTTTTTTCTCTTTTTTCCATTTCACCTCCTTTTTCTTTTTCAAGTATACGCATATATAGTAACAACATTTGCATTTCTTAGCGTTCACTCATCTACACTACTGCACTATCATTTCCACTTTTGCTTATATTTTCTTCACATCTGGAGATACCCTTTTGCCAGAAAGGACGTGAGTTTCTTTCTCTGGTACGTGATTTCTACTTCTATTGCTGTTTTATTAATTGTTGGAGAAATGAATTTTTGATGTCAATCTTGATGGGCTTTTAGGATTGTTTGGTCTTAGGATTGTTTCTCGATGCGTTTATTGAATTGGGGTTGTTTAATTTGGATTGTTGAATTGGGATTGAGAGATCTGTTAATTTTCTCATTGTATTGAAGAAGACAGTATCAAACTCAGTACTTGGAGAATGCTTTCAAAGCTAAATTTTACTAGCAAAACTTATCTTATCTTCTAGAAAAGTAACTAATAAGCACACCAAAGATGCTTTAACTAAATTCAGTCTTTTGTTCTGTATTGATGGGTTGAATCATTGTGTATTGCGAGTCTTTCAATCCAGTCTTTTGTTCTGTATTAATTGGTGGAATCATTGTGAGTCTTTCAGTGTTAATCATGTTTCTAAATTGCTGAATTTTGACTTCACAAGAATACAAAGGCAATGCTTTGGTTGATAATTTAGGACACAAAACAGGCCATAATTGATCACAGTTCATGCGGCCAATTTCCTTAACGTGAGAAGAATACCAAAGTTTTCTATCGGCTTATTTTAGTTGGTAAGGTCTTAGGTTACCAGAAACATTTCGGTTTACTTGTCTGGTTATTGAAGAAAAATCTTAGAGCAATTTGAATTCACTTTGTGCTTGGACATCTCATAATATTTCCTCTTCTGCTGGTTTAGTCGCAAGCTGGGATTGTCTCATTTGTCCAGAAATCACAAAATAGATGATAGTAACAATTTCACAAGATACTTACAAATTAAGCATTGTCTGAATACATAATTTAATACTCAATAGTGATGTCATTTTTACACGAGATTCAATATCCTCTGCAAGGTATTCCATTGAGCTATATTAAGCATCGATCATGGGCTCTGGAATTTGGTTCAAGAATATAATGAGCAAGAAGAAGAGAGGTGACAGATCGCAAAAATTGAAGGTTTGCTTTTTTTAATTACTTTCACTGTTTCACATTCTGCTAGTGATCCCCATGCCATTGATGCCTTCATCCATTTCTTTCTGATTGAAGTTTCCTCAAAAGATATTTTTTTCTTTTCTTTTCAGCGTATATTTCATTATTTGACATTGTTACATCATATACATGATTTGCAACATAATTTTTTTTTCCTTTTTATTATTAAAGCAGATATATTCAACGCCTGAAATTTCAAATGGGTACAAGGAGGAAAATTGCTTGCAGGATGAGTCTCCAATATTAACTAATGATGTTTCTGAGGAAAATCATGATGGTTTTGGCATGCGCATTGAGGATATTGCAGCAACTCAAATTCAGACAGCATATCGATCATACACGGTATGGAATATACACGCTTCATTTGTTGCTTCTATCCATTAAGCTTAACAGTACATAAGCAGACACATAGACAGGTCATAAATATGAAGTGTGACTTTTATAGATGAGTACATTTTCCAGGATCCTACAATTTTATTCTTGCATATTAACAAGTTCCAGTGGAATTGTTTGTGAAACTGTGCTTTAATTGTGTATTCTATGATAAAAAAGAAAAGAATAATTTTGCTATTGCTTTTAATCTTGTATAAGTTTCTCTTATTTTGTCATGGATTAAAACACATCATTCTTTATTATAGTGTTTCTTATCAGCTTGTTAAACTGATGTGTTAATATCCCTGAGAAAGTTACTTATCCATACTTATCTTTGTATTATCTTGGATATTCTTGTTACATTCAAAATATATGTGAGTTCTCAATTCAAACTGTACTTGCGCTTGTGATTTAGGCAAGGAAAAATTTCCATCGACTAAAAGCAACGGTAAGGTTTCAGAGCCTGTTGCAATGTGATGCCGTTAAAAAGCAAGCATCAACAACTTTGGGCCATCTCCACTCATGGACCAAGATTCAGGCCCAGATTAGAGCTCGCCGAGTGCATATGGTAACGGAAGGTCGTCTCAGGCAGAAGAAGCTAGAGAGTCAATCGAAGCTTGAATCAAAGCTACATGACCTAGAGGTAAGACTGGATGCTTTCTTAGTTGAAGGTTTTGTTGCATCCTTGTTATTATAGTTAATGTTTAAGGTAAAGGGACAAAAGAAACCAACAAAAAATAATTTATGCAGAAGAATGTAACTAAGCTCCACCTGTGAATTTTCAAAAGTTTATGCGACTCGTTATTCTTAAGTCTTAACCACTATTGTAAAACCCTTTTCTACTAGATTAAGAAGTTCAATTATACAAGAGAAAGTAACTGAGCAATCTTCTGTACCATTCCTGTACCTTATGTGTAGTAAGAACTAAAACCAAGACCCCAGATAGAGACATAGATAAACATATTTGTCCTCTATCCTCATCGTAACATGTTTATATGACTTCTTTAAGAATCAGTTCAACTTCCTCTATCTATACAAGTACTAATATTTCCTTGGACAATTTGAACTAATTTGACAACGAAGTAGTTCTTGAGATAGCAATTAGCATTTAGACCTTATTTAACCATTTGAAAGAAGTCCTTCATTGTGACTGTAGCACATCTTTCTTTTACTGCAATTCTTTATGATGTGTTTTACAATCGATAACATAATTTAATGATTTGGGCTGTTAAAAAATTATGCCTATCTTCCATTAATGTAATTCCTGACAGGTGGAGTGGAGTGGTGGCTCCAAAACAATGGATGAAGCTCTTGCAAGGATACATCAGAGAGAAGAAGCAGCATTGCGGCGTGAGCGAGCCATGGCTTATGCATTTTCTCATCAAGTACGTCATTATAAATAATATTTCTGTTTTTGAAAATTGGATTGGGTTGCTTTCAGTCAGAAACACTGGAAACCAGCCCGACAACCTGTCCAGTTATAGCCTAAGAACCATTATTAAAAACATCCTAACCTGGTCAGACCACCCGATAAATTGAGAATCAGATGAACTGTCACGGCCTGACCAGGTGGGTTTCTCGGTTGCATATTTTTGCCTAGGAGCAATTCAACCTTGACATATATAACTCTTCATATATCTAGTTATTTATTTTTGACCCCTGGTTTGACCCAGGTTAATCCTTAGATCCTTGACCACTACATTTCTGGTGCAATCCTAGCCGGGTTTTAAAACATTGCAATATTTCCTTAAGTCATTTATCATATAAAACCAAGTATAAATATAAACAACATGTCTTGCAGTGGAGAGCCAACTCCAACCCGAACTTTGGATCAAGTGACCATGACATTGGCAAATCAAATTGGGGCTGGAGCTGGATTGATCGATGGATTGCAGCTCGACCTTGGGAAAGCCGAGTTGTCCCATTGCAGTTAAGTCCAAAGAAATCACTTGGTTGCCAGTCGAGCAAGACTAACAGAAACAAGAATTCACCAACAATCGCAGCACCAGTTTCAGTCACATCAATTTCCCCTAATGAGAAGACTGCCACAAAAGCTCGAAAATTGTCCTATGGAGCAGCTGAGAAAATGATAGAAGCTAAAAAATTGAACAAATCCAAAGTGGTGAAAACTAAAAGAGAAAAGGAAATATCTTAATAGATAGTTACTATAGATGATACATGCTCCAGGAGATTGTCAAATGCATTCGGTATGTAGCAGAGAAGAGGTCGATTTTATCACGAGTTGTTGAGTTCCTGCCTGTTTACTCCAATGGGGCGATGCAACTGCACATTTGTCATCAACAGAAAAATTAAAAAGAATAACATGAACTCCTGGTTGACATGGATGTGAGTTTCTTCTTTTACTTCTTGTAACGTATATTTGTCAAAAAAATAAGTTATCGGCAGATTATTGTGTAAATAGATATCAATTATGTGTGTAAGTTTGAAGGTTGATGTGCTCTACAAGCACCTGTTTAAGGGGATTTCTGCTATCTCTGTGTCCTTTGAGTTAGCAATGATATTTTTTTCATGGTTATTTCATATTTGAAAGCTTACTTGTTTATTGGATGATTTCTTGTTTATACAATTAAATATTTCGAAATTCCAATGCCTGTTTTGTATTGGAACCAGACACAAGATTTGAACTTCTTTTTGTTTCTTAATACTATGCGATGATATTTATTCTTCTTTACCAAATTCATATATGAAATTACATAATTAGTAGAATGTATTTTCATGTGTTATGGAAAAATCAATAGAATATATGAAATAGCTTTGAGCAAGGCTTGAGTGAGGTTCACCTTGAGACTAGGACAATGCTTAGACTAATATACGAGTTAATTCACTGAGTCGGTGACGGATCCAGGAATTCATTTGAAGTAGGGCGGATTCATTTGAATCAAGGGTGGATGTTGGACGTCGCTTGCCCAACGTATGGAAACAAATATTTCCGGTAGAGCCAACACAAGCGGCTTCCATGGCTCGTCGGGGTGTTGGCCCTGCCATTGCTCTGAGTTGAAAGGCATATTAAATCGTATGTCTATACTTTCAAGAGTTGAATCTAACACTCAAAATCCCAAATTGTGGGCCATCTGTAAGGTATAAAAATTAATGTAGACGATATCTTATACTGATTTTAGGCATCCGACAAATTATCCTAGAAATGACAGACCGAAAATTTAATATTAGGTCGTAACAGAGATCGTATTGAGTATATATACTAAAATAAATGACACTGATTTTGAAGGACATGATGTCTGGTTCAGGTGAATTCAAGTGCGTTACCATTATTTACATTAAAGTCCTCTTTACACGTGAATTCTAGTGGTTTGCGACAATCATGTTACTTTGCCTAGTCACATTTAATAATATAAGGTAAACTTCTGAATTTACTCCTGTCATTTAACAACGAATCAATCGAAATAATTCGTGAAAATTAATTGCTTGTTCAAAATAACTTAAAGAGTTGATGTTAAAGTTAAAAATTAATTATTAAATACAATTATTATTAAGTCGCAACTTTTATCAAATCTGCTAAACTTTATCAAAACTTTTGTCAAACCACCTCTTAAGGCCTTTAGCAACCCTTTGAAGTTGTGTTTCTTTCTTATCGATACACTTGGTGTATCGGTCTCCGTCTGCATGATGGCCCTAAGTCCCTATGAGCCCTTTTTTGAGTATAAATTTTGAAAAAAATTTAATTTTTTTTTTGGAGAATTTGTTGTTGAAAAATAAAAAATCATTTGTCTGTGTAAAATTATTTTATTAAAAGAATATATTGTTGAAAATAAGTCTGAAAAAATTCAATTTTAAAAAACGAGGTTGTCTCAAACTGGGGGCTTATTATAAAAATGCTCATACTATATGCTAATTCTTAAAAAAAAATATATATAACTTTCTAAAAATCAAGAATTCATTTTGGACAAAATTAGAAGATAATGTGGGGTGGTGTACTTTGCCATTGTAATTTGACTTATGGGATGAAAATAAAATTTTCTGTTTAATAATATGCTAAAAAGCTTAAAAGGCAAACCAGACAGTTGGCTAATTTGTTGTGACATTGGCTTGAATGGACCCAGTGCGATAATAAATTCGTCCTCTTCCATTCTTCACATGGGATCCATTTCCTAATTGAAATTCTACACATCCTAAGTTATAAGGGGAAAAGAGGAGTTGAACTGATAGTCACAGTGTGATGATTTGATTCTTGTCTCTTACAAGATATGTAATTAGACTCTTTGTGGGTACCAGTATAACAATTCTTGTACTTTGACACATTGAGACACATATGAAGAAATTAAACAACTCATCAACCAAATAAAGCTGGATAGTACATTGGCCTGTTGGCTAATTTGTTGTGACATTGGCTTGAATGGACCCGGTGCTATAATAAATTCGCGCTCTTCCATTCTTCACATGGGATCCATTTCCTAATTGAAATTCTACACGTCCTAAGTTATAAGGGGAAAAAGAGGAGTTAAGTTGGTAGTCGCAGTGTGATGGTTTAATTCCTGCTTTTTACAAGATATGTAATTGGACTCTTTGTAGACACCAGTATAACAATTTTTGTACCCTGACCTGTAGGGACATATATGAAGAAATTAGACAACTCATCAACCAAATAAAGCTGGATAGTCCCTATATCTAGCCTGCCTGCCCAATAGGGCTAGGGTTTCTATTTTACTATTAAACTAGAAAATCAGACTACTGTGTTGTTTTGCTAAAAATAAGTTTGTCTCTGATTTTTGGCTTTTTTTCTTCAATAGTGTCACACGCATGGAACTTTTCCTAGTTGTTTATCTTTAGAGGGTGAAAATCCATCCTTCTTTTATGTCAATTTGTGCCTTTTTAGCCAAAAAAAAAAAAAAATTGTAGTGCTTCTTGGTCATTTAAATAAAGAATAATGTTATTTGTACGTATTGAAGTTTTATAATTATTTACATATAGATGAGGTATAAAAAAAGGAGAAGAGGTTTTTTTTTTTATTTGATTGAAAAAATTCTGATCAATCATATATCACTACTTCATGTATATATGTAAATAATTATATACATGTAAAACAACCGTTAAATAAAAGTTCGATGTGTCAAATTGTATTTGATTATGTTCAAAATATGGTCAGACACGTGCCAGGTAATTCTAGACCTGATGGGACAAGTCAATGTAAGTTGTGTTTTTACTTTGGCCAAAAAAAAAAATTCGAATTAATTTGAGCATACCATTATTTAAAATTCATTTTTTTAAAAACAAATTTTTAATCACACGTTTTTTCAAACAAATAATTTTACACGTAAATTCAAAACATTTTCGCACTTTTTAACCATACATTTTCAAAATATCAGTTTTTATAATATATATTCATAAATAATGGGGGTTCAAACATGACTGAATATATACTAGTATATTTTCTTCTGCTTGAATATTCACTTGCCATTTTTAATTACTGACAACTAGGAAATGTACCTTTAAGGAAAGAGATGTGACTGAGAATAATTAACGCCAGATTCTTAATTTTTTTTGCCCCCTGAAAATGGTTAAAGTATGATCTTTAATCTGAATAGTATATAAAGCAAAAGAACTGAATAATGACACTTCTAGCTTGCTCTTCCTACAGCAGGTAATATAACAAGCATGCAATTAATATAACATAAACCTTGATGGAATTAATGATAGACATCACAGATTAACAGACAATAAGATCAGAGAAAAGCAATTATACATTACTACTGTTTGAAAATTCTAATTGCTTTCTTGTAGTCTGAAAAAAACTGCTGCAATTTTAACGTAATTCTTGAAGTCCCTCCTGAAAATCCAAAGTAAAAACTAGATATATGAAGCAAATAATTAATTACGTACCATGCAAGAAGACGACTTCCATAATGGTGCTAGGATTCATTATGAAGAAAAGTAGTAGTACTTGTAGCAGATTGCTTGCTGGAAACTGGGATCTTATCCTCTGGTTCTTGAAATGGTGAAGATATTTTTGATAAATCTTGAGCAAATCCAACGGTAGTGATTGTGGTTCTCAATGGACTGTAAACCGGAGGATAATTTATACTGGACTGAAGGGTTTCCCTTTGAGAAAAGATCTGATTTTGGCCTAAATCTGGCAGTGAGTTTATAAAATTGTTAGAATTTGCACTGGTATGATTCCAAGTGAAAGTTCTTTGGGGTCTAGAAATTTCCATGTTTGTATCCAAACGTGAATGATTTATGGCTGGAACGAGTCCTTGTTGATAACTCGGGTAGAGAATTGAGTTAAACTCGTCATTAGGGTAGGCCTGAAACTCAGTAGAAGGTGATGGTGTAGCACTATTTTCCATTGAAAAGAAACTCAAACTACAAATGGAGTCGTCTTCTTTGTTAAAATAACCACTTTCTAGATGAACCTTCAGATTTGGGGACTGATCTTCTTGGACCGTTGATCTCATCAATGGCGGTTCATCAAGTGCATCAATGGCGGCTTTAGCTTCCTTCATGAGCCAATCAATGGCTTTACTGGGACGGTCATAGCCAAGCCTGTCTTGCACATCGTAGAATTGAATTGCAGTGTTTGGTGATAGTCTAACTCGGCGGTCCCTCGGGCCCCTTGCAGTGCACACTTTGCTGTGCCTATCTTTTCCTCCAGTGGATCGAACAATCCGGCCTCTATGAACTTCTTTTATCTCTCCGTTTGCACTTTTCACTTTGGATTTTGATGGTGCCCGGTTGAAATTGAAACCCTCTTGCATTCTCTACATGAACTGAAATTTTTTATTATTAAACTGACGGCTGTTACAACTGTTGACCTCAAAATCTGCTCGACCCGTCAAGCTTGGAAAATCTGCACACACTTGGAACAAACGTTAGCCTACATACGCAAGAATATTCATTTCATTTGATTTTTCCAGACCATGTTGGTTGCCAACATTAGAGCATTTTGAATGGTCAAGATCTATTGGGAACTTCTGATGAAATTATATCTAAGGCACTGCAAAATGCAAAACACAGAAAAGAGAGGATCATCTTCGTAGAAGATTTGCTCTTGTTTATGCAGGAAAAAGAAAAAAGAAAAAGAAAACATAATTGGACTGTAGGTAAATAGTACTACATTGATGCGTGCAGGTTGACACTATTGAAGTCTAAGCACTGTATCAGAGAGAGAGAGAGAGAGAGAGAGAGCGCTTTGGGGGTAATGTATTGAACAGCAGGAAAAGAACTAAAGGAGCCCACCCATTTGGTTCATCCACATTTCACTTTCTGCTTAGTTTACTTTCTCCAAAGTACAAATGTTTGTTTTTACAGTTACTTTAACCTGGTAATTGAAACACAGGTCACCAGTGAGTGTATCGATATCAATAATATCTTCCCAGTATGATAGTAATGCATCAGGTGGAACTTAAGGAAGAAAGTGACCTCTATATTGGTGGGTGAATGTGTG
>CAIGRB010088713.1:0-23646 GCA_903798255.1 Fraxinus quadrangulata | reverse complement strand
AAACTAAATTAAAGTTTAATGACTCGGTTGAATCGGAAAAAGTTTAGCAACCCAACTAAGATTCCGCTTTGTTCACAAATGAAATTAAAAATTCATGTAACTATATTGCAAAATTTATTACGATATTATTCATCTAGATTGTGACACTTTAATCTCTTGGTTTAGATGAATAGAATGAAAAACTTGGTAGAAATTGTTGTTAGGTAGCCAATTACTATTTTAATTATTTCCTTGAACAAGCTGGTCAAACATAAATTTGGTTTGCCTCGTGATCCTGGTTTTGACAATTCTGACTGCTGTGGTGGTTGTAAATGATTTAAAGAAAGTCAAACTACTTTATCCACTGACTTTTCAGTCATATGGGTACTCCTCACTTTCCTCCTCCAATCCTCTTTTTCTTTTTTTTCTTTTTTCGTTTTTTTTTAATTATGATCTAAATTAGTATATATTCTTTAAAATTCATTTCAATTATGTTCTACTGAAATATAATTTTGAATATCGATCTATAATTTTTCCTACCTTTTAACCAACTATACTCCAAAAAATCACTTTTCTACATCCAAATAATATATTTTTTCCATAGTGGTACTTTTTTCGCATTTTATCTTCTAGAATGAATAATAGAGCATTTAACAAAATACTAGGAGGGCTCGTCATTTTCTTTGATCAATAATAATTGTATTTCTAATCGAACTCAATCGGACCTTAATTGTCGTGATTCTCGATCTTTATATAAATGGGATAACTTACTCAATTGGACATTGTACTTAAAGATTTTTTCTACTGATTTTTCAAATTGGTAAATCATAGTCTCATCATTGGCTATTCTAGTAAAATTCATTGGATAACCAAAGTAATCTTAAAATAGATCTTAAATCATTTTAAAAATTGTACTATACTAATAAGTTTTAGGGTAAATGGCTCAAAACGTTCCTACCTTTGGTGATTTTTGTGGAAAATATCCATACCTTTGATTTCTTGGCGTAGAACGTACTTACCTTTACTTTTTCTTACGCAAAACGTCCTTCCATCCACAAACTGTTAGAATGCACCGTTAAATAAAAAAAAATTGAATTTTTATTTTCCACGGGTAAGGGTAAAACCGTCCAACCACCATAACTTCATCGTGCTTCACTTCTATGCCGCCTTCTTCTTCTTCTTCTTCTTCTTCAAATGTTACGCATAACTAAAAAGTATTAAGTAATAAGAAAATTAATTTGAATGATGTTGTAAAAAATAAGGAAAAATGACGGAAATCACTATATTTCTGGTTGAACTTCATCATGAATGACATAAATCTAAAAAAAAAAAAATTAAAATTGGAATGGTATATGAAAAGATTGACTGTGGTCGATAAAATTAAGATGTCCATCCCCATTTTATACTTACTAAGAGTGTAAATAAGAGATACAGTGAGAACAACAATTAAAATGTGCTTTTTTTCCTACCTTTTAACCAACTATGCTACAAAAAATCACTTTTTTACATCCAAATAATATATTTTTTCCATAGTGGTACTTTTTTCGCATTTTTATCTTCTAGAATGAATAATAGAGCATTTAACAAAATACTAGGAGGGCTCGTCATTTTCTTTGATCAATAATAATTGTAGTTCTAATCGAACTCAATCGGACCTTAATTGTTGTGATTCTCGATCTTTATATAAATGGGATAACTTACTCAATTAGACATTGTACATAAAGATTTTTTCTACTGATTTTTCAAATTGGTAAATCATAGTCTCATCATTGGCTATTCTAGTAAAATTAATTGGATAACCAAAGTAATCTTAAAATAGATCTTAAATCATTTTAAAAATTGTACTATACTAATAAGTTTTAGGGTAAATGGCTCAAAACGTTCCTACCTTTGGTGATTTTTGTAGAAAATATCCATACCTTTGATTTCTTGGCGTAGAACGTACTTACCTTTACTTTTTCTTACGCAAAACGTCCTTCCATCCACAAACTGTTAGAATGCACCGTTAAATAAAAAAATTGAATTTTTATTTTCCACGGGTAAAGGTAAACCCGTCTAACCACCATAACTTCATCATGCTTTACTTATATCCCGCCTTCTTCTTCTTCTTCTTCAAATGTTACGCATAACTAAAAAGTATTAAGTAATATGAAAATTAATTTGAATGATGTTGTAAAAAATAAGGAAAAATGATAGACATCACTATATTTCTGGTTGAACTTCATCATGAATGACATAAATCTTAAAAAAAAAAAAAAATTAAAATTGAAATGGTATATGAAGAGATTGACTGTGGTCATAAAATTAAGATGTTCATTCCCATTTTGTACTTACTAAGAATGTAAATAAGGGATACAATGAGAAGAACAATTAAAATGTGCTTATGTGAATGGAGGTTTCGAATAAGAATGGAGAAGATGACGAATATGAACAGGTCTTCTTCCCAATTTAGCATGAAATTGTCTTTGCAGGAAACATCCCTACCTTCACTTTATCTTTGCGAGAAACATCCCTACCTTTGCATTGTATTGGTGCAAAACGTCCCTACCTTTACATTGTCTTTGCGTAAAACATCCCTATCTTTGTTAAAAATTGTGCAAAACGTCCCCGCCAGATACAACCTACAACCCTGTTTATATGACTTGCAACTCACTGTCCCTAACACCATTTCGAACACAGCAAAACCAATAATCAACAACCAAGCTCAATAACTAAACCTAGCAATTGAAGTACTCAACAATCAAACTCAATAACCTAAACTCAACAACAAAATAGCGAGGAGCATATAATATTGCAGTCAATGAAGCAAAAACCAATACACTTTCTGTCCAGTTCAAAAACATCAATAAAACATATACAATTCAGCATATCCTACAACAACTACTATTGTAGTGAATGAACCTTAACCAAATACAATTCATGTGCAGTGATTAATTTTGTGCTGGTGGTGGTGCCCCTTTGCAGCCCCAACTATTGCGTTCTCGTTCAACACATTTCTTGCATGTCATTATGAGCTCTACTCTTTTCTTTAGAGCTGATGTGGCTGTACCTGACTGACTCTAACTTGAAGAAGTCTTTCTAGACCTTTTTGACTGACTTAATGCCACTTCATTTGGCTTTCTTTTTTTTTTTTTCTTTCTTTTTTTTGCCTCACAGCCCTTTTTGTGTATACTGGTGGATTAGGTTAGGCCATGAGTCTGGGCCTGTGATGGGGAAAATGGATGGAGTATAAGCCATGAGTTATGCCTCCTTCTTGTAGATGACATCTACATACTCCATTACATTAAGACCCCCTCGATGCAAGCCTTGGCCCATCATGTCCTTAAGCATGCACAAAATATCCCTTTCGCTCGCCAATCTCGTCAATCCCTTTTCTAGACTCATCCTTTGCTTCTTATAATAGAACTCCAACACCATGTCATTGCCAATCGCACGTAAGAATTTCATCAAATTCTCTTTCGTGCACCATGCAACCTGGAAATAATCGATGAAAAGTACAAACCCTCCTTCATACACCAAATTGTTTGGCTTTGCATAAAAATTGCCGCCATGATGAAATTCAACAGTGAAGTATGGAGAATTACCACCTGCATGCAAACTGTAGGAAATTCAAAATCAAAAATCCAACAAGAATTTGACACAGAAACACATAAGTCTTGAACATTTTTCAAAAACAACCGAAAACCCCCAATTTCACACACAACTCATAAACTGAATCAACATAAAAAAAATGTTCACTTCGGAAATACGCAACTCTCACACGGTTTCCACAACTCTCACACGTCAATAAATTCACAAATATGGTTACTGTACATCACCATTGATGTAGCCCACACTGAAATTGGGTGAATGCACATCATTTTTTGGGTTGAACGCACGTAGAAATTTGGTAAATTGAAGAACATACCATAAATGGGTGGATCATCTCCGGGATCCCTCAAAATCGAAGGAAGCATGTTCAGTGCAAGATTTCTGCTTCGAGTATACACCTACATAAAAGTGAAAAACCACTAGAAAACTAAATGAAAACATTCAATCAAGCAAAAAATCGAAATATTTTTCAGAAATCATAAAAACCCATTTACAGATTTTTCTTACAGTCGCTCGCTCTCACTATGGGCTTCAACAAATCATGGACGGTGAACGATGAGGCCGGGGAAAGGAGAGGAGAGGCGGTGAACGGAATATAAAGAGACGGGTTAGGCGTGAGATGGAGAAATCAGGTTCGTCTCCCTTCCAAGTACTTGGGTTTTGCATAATAAAGCCTTGAGGATGAAGCACGGTGAAGTTATGATGGTTGGACGGTTTTACCCTTACCCGTGGAAAATAAAAATTCAATTTTTTTTTTTTTTTATTTAACGGTGCATTCTAACGGTTTGTGGATGGAATGACGTTTTGCGCAAGAAAAAGTAAAGGTAAGGACGTTCTGCGCCAATAAATCAAAGGTAGGGACGTTTTCCACAAAAATCACCAAATGTAGGGACGTTTTTCGCCATTTACCCTTAAGTTTTACTTTTGAACTATTTATTTATATTCTACAAACAGCTTAATGATGTAATTGAAAAACTATGAATGAAAACTTTTTTTTTTTTTTTCCAATTATATATCGTATTAAAATTTCTGACGAGTTGGCATGGATAGATTCAAGTATGTAAAGATCTGCACTGGGTGTACATACAATCAGTCCAAGCTAATTCGACACTTCTTTTTGGTATATGCTCATCAAGACCTTGTACTCGTACATTCTTTCTTAATTTTTCAATGGATAAATTTACAATCTTGTCAATATTTACTCTAGTAAAATCCATGGATAGCCAAAGTATACTTAAAGTGGGAACTTTAACCTTTTCAAAACATAGTTCAAGAAAACCAAGTATCCACTATCAGTTGTCATGTTTAATTCAATTTTAAAATTGGAACATGATTATACGATAAATAAAAGAGACGTGTGAGATATTTATCTTTAATAATTTATGCAAGAGTGTCAACGAGTTGAGCCGAGTCAAGCCACGAGCCAAAACTCGAAGCTCAGGTTCGGCTAGAGAAAAATGGTTCGAGTTTTTTTTTTTTGCCCGAACCGAGTCAAGCTTTTGTTTGGCCAAAAAATTTAGGCTCGGGGCCGAGTCGAGCCGCGTCAAAAAAATTTTTAATTATGCATTTATTTTTTTTAAAAAAAAACTTGGCTCGGCTGGTCATGGATCGAAAATGGCCCGTGACACTGGCTGACTCGAGCTCGGCACGAGCCACAAGTCGTTCCGACTCAAGTTTTTTTCAGGCCGAGCCATGGACTACCCAAGCCGACAAGTCACGTTGGCATTCCTAAATTTATGTATTACCATGTCTCCTTTATCTATATGTCCTCGCTTAACTAAACTCCTCTAGTTTGAGCCATAATATTTGACTTATGGAAAATTCGAAGCTGGCCTCACAGCTTAGAACATATCAACATTGTAGTGTCCATTAGTGTAGGTGAAGTCCTTGTCTTGTACTAATTTTCTTATATTTTAGGTACATGTCAATTTCGCTAAGAATTATAAACTCAATAATAATATATAGTTAACAAGATTCACACGGCTTTTTGTGTTTTAAATGTGTTAAGGTGCATGTACCTTACGGTCTTCCTAAGTCTTAATCAAGAAATACCAATTAAAGTTGAAGGTTTCTTTATCAGTGAACACGTTTCACCTTTTTTGAAATCATCTCAGGGTGTTTCCCACATTTACGAGTCATGAATTGACTATAGAATCCTATTAAATAATTGGAATACATTAGTTGTCCATCCACAAATTGGACATTACGAATTGGAAAACAACAATAACCGACTCGCAGAACTTTTAAGTATTCTAGTCATTCTAGGTGTTCTTATATGTGTAAGCGCATGCACATACATTTTCAAAGTGTTTTTTTTTTCTTACCGTTGATTTGTCTATTCTCCAAAACTTATTTTTGTCAAAGCTCTTTCTCTTCAATCATATAGTATCAAAGACTTTGTATAATCTACAAAAATGAAAGATATAAAATAACCCCTATGCTAATATGATTTGTCTTGACTTTATCTACTCGTACTTAATTTCATGTCTACATCACTATTCTCTAAGTTTTTGAGTTTAAATCTCGATCTCCACTATATATTCGACAGTCTTCAATACGAAACATCACGTCGTGAGAATATATTAGTGCATTGAGAAATTATAACAAGTGATCCCACAAGAATAGTATTAGATTTTTCACCATAATAGGAACTTAAACTACCAACTAATACTGAAATAAATATTTATATTTACCCTCCTCATGATGTATTTCTGTAAATTTGCCAAATGAAAACGACATTTTTCTCTAATTCGGGAGCCCAAGTTGACCGTTGAATAGAATCTTACATCAGATGGCAGGCAGTTGGATTTGTCATCTAGAATTATGCTGGATATCATAACTAAAAAATTAATATAATATAATAATTATTCAGATATAAATTAATAATAATGATTTACTCTTTAGCCCCTGTTTGATGCACCATCTTAAAGAAGAATGCATTTTAAATAGTAATGTAATGAAAAATGTGTGGTTAAAAAGAAAGAAAAATTTTACTATTTTGCCCTCATTACATATATTCAAATTTTACTATTCCAATCAACTAATGGTTAAATATATTTAGACTTTAGGTGCGAATTTTTTAAAGATTTGACATCTACAATGTCCCGAATAAAAATTTTGAATCAAGCACGAGACAAAATTGATACCCTGCCTACCATTCTCCCTCCCAATTATTAGACCGAGATTTCAAGGATAATATAGCAATAGAAAATAATCTGCTACAATTCTCCCTCCCAATTATTAGACAGAGATTTCAAGGATAATATAGCAATAGAAAATAATCTGCTTTATAGTTTGATTATCTTTGGAGGACCCCAGTCACCTTACCTTACCTTACCTTATTGCAATGTGCCAACAGCCTCCTGTGTCTGTTTTTTTCTGCACTTCCATGGCGGCTAATAAAGAAAAGATATCTACAATATAATTGCAAGAATGAATATGCACAACCCAACAAAAAGCTAAAGTAGCAGAGGAAGTTACTGTTTGGTCAAAAATATAACTGTGTTTTCATAACAATTATACCATGTAAATTATTTTGTACCACAAGTGGGTGGTGTTTTCTGTTCCTGATCATTTTTGGGGCTCTCTATTTCTCAGAGAAATTCTCAATCTTTAGTCTTCAGGGTTCTTCATTAAGGCAAGATCTACTGAATTTTCTTGATTTCAGCTTCTGGATTCTGTGGGTTCAGTGAAAAAGGTAATTCTTTGGAGTTTTGGAGTGATTATCGAAGTTCAAGTTTTACTTTGTGCCAAAACATTTACTCCAGGTAATTTAACCGATGGATTTTTTCTCAGGTTTTCATTAAGAATGAGTCTCAATTAATAACTCCAATTCTTGGTTCCTAATTTGTGGAAGTCAGGGGCTTTTTGATCTGTAAATTAGGTGAATTTTCTTTGGAGTTATACAGAGTCTTTGAGGTTTTTATCATCAATTGCATCTGATAAGGGCGAAAAATTAGTTACTGAAAAAATTAAAAGGGTTAGGATTTTCATCAGCTAAGAAGTGTGTGTTTTGGAATTTTTAAAGATTTATATGTGATAATGGAGAAACAGAGTAGTTTTCGGAGTCCAAAAATGGAGAAACAACAAAGTTTTCGCAGCGGGGTAATGGAGAAGCAGAAAAGCTTTAGGGGTTTAATGGAAAAGCAGAAGAGTTTTAGGATAGCAATGGAGAGACAGATAAGTTTTGGTGTAGAGAGGAAAAGGAGCAGGGATTCGCCTGGGAAACGTGGGGATTCACCCCTTCATCTCGCTGCACGAGCTGGGAATTTGGGGAAGGTGAAAGAAATTTTTATGAAGTTTGAGAATATCAATAATGGAATAAAAGATTTGCTGTCGAATAAGAACCAAGAGGGTGAGACTCCATTATATGTCGCAGCAGAGAATGGACATGCTTTGATCGTTGGTGAGTTCTTAAGACATTCTGATGTTGAAACTGCCTCTATTGTAGCCAATAATGGCTACGATCCGTACCATGTGGCTGCTAAGCAGGGTCATATTGGTGAGTTTTTGATCTCGTTGTTCATTTTTCTTTACGTAATTTGGACGAATTTGAATTCAAGATTATTCTTAATTGAGTTTTCTTGGTGCTTCGTGCGAGAATATAGTACTATATTTTCCAGAGTTGTTTGATTATGTATATACTCTCCAGGACTGGAGTTTTGTTTGTCAAAAGTATGTGCTATCCTCTTGCATATTCCACTGGCTCGTCATAGTAATCTATTTGCATTTCATTGGACATTATTATCCGTGGCTTTGCATTTCTTTATATGCTGCTATAGTCCCCAATTTTATTCGACACTTGAATTAATAAAGATCATGTATCTATATTGGCTATTGCGTTATAATTTGAATGTCAAAGATGTGTTGTTAGCATCTTTCACTGGTGAAATGTAACTTATTGAAGCGGCAATTTCACATTTATATGCAAATCATGTTCTCATGCGAAGTTCCCTGATAGTTTTGGTTTGTAATTGGAGTCCCTACCCGACTGAAAGCATATGTGAGCGTAGATATTCAAGTAGGGTGGGGAAACACAAAGAAAAGACCTCACGGTGGAAATCTGGATATATGTCAAGTTAGGAGCTCCTTCACCTAGTGTCTTGCTGAGGTATGTTTCTTAAATGGTGCAGATGTGCTGAAGGAACTCTCGCGTTTCTTTCCAAACCTGGTCATGACTACAGATTCATCGAATTCGACTGCATTACATACAGCTGCTGCTCAGGGTCACATCGATGTGGTAAATCTGCTTCTCGATACAGATTCCAACCTTGCCAAGATTGCAAAAAATAACGGCAAGACGGTACTTCATACAGCAGCAAGAATGGGCCACTTGGAAGCTCTTAAATCCCTGTTAAATAAGGATCCTACTATAGGCTCTTGGACTGATAGAAAAGGTCAAACAGCACTGCACATGGCTGTGAAGGGACAAAATGTTGAGATCGTGACCGAGTTGATAAAACCTGATCCCTCTGTACTGGCATTGGAAGATAATAAGGGAAATACTGCACTACATATAGCAACAAAGAAGGGCCGAACTCAGGTTTGTACTTTGTTATGAACTTACTCTCCATTATAGCATGAACTGCACAAGTGCACCAAGTGTTGCATTTAGGAGTGAATACCATATAAAATAGATGCATTAACAGGCAGGGTACTTGGTACTGATGTTACTAACTCTTCCAGGTGACTAAGTTCGTGGTGATTTAAAAAAGTATTTCTCTTAAATATCATGATGTTGCATCTTTGATTAAGTACATGGTGTTTTATTTCCGAGGCCAAATTTTCCAATGCACGTATTGTGAACACTAGTGTTACCCATGATAGACAGTTTTGTCAATAACAAAGCATTGCCCGATTTAAATGGAAAAGGAAAAAGATGCACTGAAATTGGTCCTATGCCATGGCAGATTGTACAATGTCTATTAACTGCTGAGGGTATTGATGTCAATGCGACTAATAGTACTGGGGAGACACCTCTTGATATTGCTGAGAAGTTTGGATTTCCAGAAATTGCAGCCATTTTAAGGGAAGTCGGAGCTATCCATTCTAAAGATCACGGGAAACCTCATAGTGCTGCAAAACAACTCAAGCAGACTGTTAGTGATATAAAGCACGATGTCCAGTCCCAACTCCAACAGAGCCGACAGACGGGCTTCAGGGTGCGGAAAATTGCAAAGAAAGTGAAGAAACTTCACATTGAGGGCCTTAATAATGCCATCAATTCTGCTACTGTCGTCGCTGTCCTTATTGCTACCGTCGCTTTTGCTGCAATATTCACTGTACCTGGCCAATATGTCGAGGAGAAAACAAAAGGGTATTCTCTGGGGCAAGCCCACATAGCGAAAAGTGCGGCTTTCATAATTTTCTTTCTATTTGATAGCTTTGCTTTATTCATCTCACTAGCTGTTGTCGTAGTACAGACGTCAGTGGTTGTGATTGAACAAAAGGCAAAGAAACAACTCATGTTTGTGATTAACAAGCTCATGTGGTCGGCTTGCCTGTTCATTTCAATTGCTTTTATTTCTCTCACCTATATCGTAGTGGGAGCTCATGAAAGGTGGCTTGCTATATATGCAACAGTTATTGGAGGTACAATAATGCTGACTACAATTGGCTCGATGTGCTATTGTGTAGTTCAGCATAGGTTGGAAGATTCAAGGATGAGGAACATAAGGAAAAACAGTACTCTCTCGCGTTCGTTTTCAATGTCTATGGCATCAGATCCCGAGATGTACGGTGAAAAATACAAGAGAATGTATGCTGTTTAGGGACAAATTTGCACGTGAGAAAGGCCTTTCAAAGTTAAAGAATGGCTACTACACTGCTGCAGTAATATCTATGCTCGCTGATGCTGGATTATATTTGCCATCCTGATTACTACCCGGTACAGGAACTTGTATAGGACAGCGATTTCGACTGTCCACTCAGTTCAACAAGCAGAGAGATTCAGAGAGATTATCGAATATAATTATTATTCCCTGGAAATCTATCCAGGATTCTGCCAATGGATGTATGTGCAGATGGCTGAAATTTGTAACTGATAATACCTATATTTGAATGATCGTACTTGTGAATGTATGTTATTCTAATGCTATCCATATATCATGAAGTTCTACTCTCTTTTTTCCAGTTATCTAGATTTGTTCGACAATGGATCCTGAAATAGTTGCAGCAACAAAGATTGATCTGGTAATGTTTGGTTCAAATTCTTGGTTCAGAAGTTACTGTCATACCTTTTTCACTGTTCTGTTTCCTCAACTAAATGCTTGCTGCAAGCTTCAGAAGTTACTTGTATGATACTATAATTTTAACATTAGTAAAAGGGGCTCATAGTCTATTCAAAATATAGCATTCGATAGTGCCAAAGAAAAGAATGTTGGAGACTTGCAAAATGATTAGCATTTATTTTAGTTGGTAAGGTGGTTGCAGATTTGCCTTTCAAGTCAAGTATTGGAACGTCCATACGCGCCATGGATAGCCCACACCGTGCATAGGGTGTCCAACTAGCTTTCCACCCACATGGTCAACAAGCTCAATAAAAGGACACACAAGACTTTAGGTATCATAGAACGACAATATATACATATGATACCATCATTAGTGCACATTTAGTAGTATGTATCACACGGAGCTTATGACAATTCCGTCAAACCACATTGGTAGGAACGGTTTGCTAGGTCAGAGACTTTATCATCCACCCAAATCCATTAATGCCCTCCTAGCGAACCATACACCCTTTTATGAATATGTCATGACAGTATGCCTATAATGCACTTGTATGCAGCATGAACTTACCGTACTTATAATATGAGAGAGAATTACGGAGGGAGTCCTCCATCTATGGATAATGTAGCTATTAGGTCTTCAACCCCTGTTTCTTGACAATTTGCTCTCAAATTTTTCAATTTTCCAATGAAAAAATAAGATTCTCAATATTCATGCAATACGAGCAGCAATTACAGAAACTTGACTAACTATATCCCTAGAAGTTATAAGGCATTAGGTAGGATTTGGAGTTGCATAGACGATTTGCAATCAAGAAATTTAACCTGTTTCTTTCCGTGAATGAAAAATTGTCTTCTAAATTACAACGTGCCTTGAAACAAAGCTTCACTTTTCTATCAATTAAATGTTCATCAGCACCAAACATTGCAAAACAATGACAAAAATCTCAAGCATATACCAAACCTTTTGGCACAAATCAAGCTTCAAGACAGAGATAGTCCATGAGTATTTACACAAGGAAACTATCTACTGCAGTCAATCAAACGTGTGTGTTTGATGGTTTAACATCCAGTGGTGCAAGAAAATTTATGCTCATTCAGAAGCATGGTTTGCATGTCAAAGTGCAGACCCGTGGTTGGAACTAATATGGTGTCATTTTGAAGTATTACCCTTTTTATCAATGTGAGCTGAGGCGATGCCGAACACATACTCGATGAGTTTTTGTTTTGGTGGAGCAACCGCCCTTTACAATCACGAGCAAAATCACTTCCTTATCTCTGGTGTCTTCGGACCACCAGCTTTGTGGAATCCCATCAACAAGATCGTCCAGTTTATGGAACTCTTCCTGACATATAGATATCTCAGCAACTTCATCAGGTCTTATCATGCCAGCTGCAGGTTTGACCTAATCCAAAAGTAGGCTTGATATTTACATGGATGGAACTTGTAAATTCATAGCTTTAAGTAGGCTTAATATTGACACAAATAAATCTTGCAATGAGGAATCAGAGACTACCTCGAGCCAACGGGGGAAACCGAGTGAACCTCTGGGGCAATAATCAGATGCTAGTGTGTCCTTTATGGTGGACTGACCTTCACACATGATATGGAAAAAAACCATGTCCTCTCCACTTTTGTTGGTGATCTTCAAACTGTAATTGTCTTGGTTCTGGAGCACTATTTGATCTGTATTAATAGTTGTTTCTGGCACGAAGCATAGTGCTTCAAGGAAAGCCCTGATTTCGTCATTGGACTTGAGTATTTTCCCAAACTCTTGTCTCCTGACTGATCTGTCAACGTGGGCAATGTCCACATTTAACTTGCAGCGTACGGGTTTATGATCACTTTCAGTCACATCCATGCGAGCCTCGTATCTGTGATATAGTGTAGAATGAAAGGCATAAATACAAAATTACAGAACAAAAGACAAGAAAAAAATAATAATCATGGCACTCACTGTACTACGGAAGCAACTACAGGGCACTCTACGCTGCATCCTTCTGTTTGAGTTCCCCGATTATCTCGATATAGTACTCTATCACACCAAGCAGGAATTCGTTTCTTCTCGCCCGAATCATAGCCTATACATAAGCAAGTATTTGTATTTAGGACTTTGAATTGAATACTTAAATCCAACATTATGTTATGAATGATTTAACATTACCTCCTAAGCCTGGTTTTCCTTTTTCGAACTTGTATGTTGGAGGAAATCTGATGAGTGCCTCTCGCATTCCTTGGAAAACTTTACCAGCTTTCATTTCTGCCCTCAGCTGATCTTTCTCTCGAAGCCAATCAAAGCATCGTTGGGAAACAAAATCCCTCGCTTCGTCATAAGTTATGCCAAAAAGTCGATAATTGAAATCACCAGTGAAGATGATCAGATCAGCTTCGGCAAGATCAGGCTTCCCTTCATCAGGTTTAATAGGAACAGCCTATACAAAAAGGAACATCCTTACTCAAATTAAGAAAATTAAATGAAAATGCCTAACTCAGTTACAAATTATAGTATACATACATTTGTACCACGAAGCATCTGTGAAGAAGACGAGACGCCAGCTGCAATAGAGAGGATCCATGGGAAGCCAGAAGAATAAAGTAGCCAGAATAAATATGTGGAGAAGACAAGAGAGCAAGAGAAGAACAGGTATGGCAGCATACCAGCAGCATTTTGAAGGAGGTTAGTCGAGCGAGTGAAAGTCATTGTTCGAAATATATGATTAAAATCAGCATTCCTGCGATTAACAGCTTCCAAATGTGCAGCAAAGTGGCAATTTACAAAACACATTATTCGATCATATACTCTCAACCTCAAACCTACACCACCCTGCATGTTAAATTATCCAATCATATTGCCGAAACCCACAATATTGATGAAATTTAAGAATGATCAGATAAATGGGACTATAACGGTTATGGCACAATGACATTCTTGGACATTATAAAGCTGTAGGCATAATTTAGCTAAATAGCAGCATATTAATAATTACACTTCTACAGTATCGATAATGAGAAATGCTTATGTTCAATAATCTATTACCTTATTACCAATTGCACGCCCTAAACCACATGCAACTGCTCCAACATCCAGGTCCCCTACGTGTGTTCTAAGAGTCTTTCTCACCCTGGGAAAAAGGAAATCAACGAACAATCAATAAAACAAAATGTAATTAAGTAGAATCCCGTTAGCGGGAATATATAGGTAGCTGGAAAAATAAAAATTTTAGACTTGAGAGGTTTATATCATGTGGTATGATTTGCTACCAAAAATTAATTGAAAATGGATACTTCCAATATAAACCTTACCAGATAGCTATGAGTAAGGCAGCGAGTTGCCTGGACCCTGTGCGCTCAAAAGTTGACCCTTCACCCAAAGCCTTGCCAATATGGTCCTGCCACCATTGCCCAATAGAACTTCCTTCAAGTCCTACCTACAATGGATTGCAACAGCTTTAAGAAAGCATAATAAACGAATAATAGAAAATCGTCAGCATCCCGATATTTAAGTATGTAATACGTATAGGAAGTCTATTGACGGCTTACAGTTTCTTTTGCTGCAGACATTGCAAGGAAGCCTGCACCCATTTCCACTTCTTGTAACCCAACAACAACAATGTCAACATCTTTTATGGCAGAACCTAACCATGACATAAGAGCATCATGAGTGGCTCTTCCTTGACCAACATTCCATGTGCCTACTAAAATTTTGATGTTCTTAAATCTCATGTACGTTTCTTTTCTCTCAGCTAAAGCGGGCCCTAAAATGCTATCAATAGGTCCGGGAGAAGAGATGTTCCAACCACGTATACCGCCATGAGATGCCAAGCTGAAAATGTAACCATATCCAATTACTAATTTTACAACAGGTCCATTGTGAGCTACCCAACCGGCAATTAAATTTCCTTCAAGATCCAACACTTGAACCATGCCACTTGCATAGCCAACCCATATTCTTGACCCATAAGTGCGAAAGCATAGAACACTATTGGAAAGACGATTCATATCTCGCAAGCGATTTCCGTTTCCATCCCATTGGACTAAAAGTCCATTCGAGCATCCACTCCAAATCATTCCATCTTCAGCAAGCATTAATGCTTCTGTTCTTTTAGTATCTTCCACGAAAGCCCCTGCGCCCCTTGTTGCAACTCGACGGACAGCACCTGCAGCACCCATTATAGCATTTCTTGACCTCTGCAGAAAACTATTTTGGGATTTCTCCTTTTTAGATTTGGCAACAAACTTAACATTCATCTCATCTTCAACTGCTAGTTCTTGAACTGATGACATGTCAACACGGTTCTCAATCTGTCCATCTATATTAAATACTTTCAGAAGTTCCCTTGTACGGGAATCCCTGTATTTTCTCAACTATTAGGATAATTCGCAATAAATAGTAAAGTAATCCAATATTTTAATTTTCAACAGCAGTAAATAGGAAGAAAATAAGTTTTCAAGCATTTAATCAACTTTGTACAAGTGTTACAGTATATCGATGTGTGGAGTCTACGTGAAGCGACAAACGTACCACAATGAGAAGGATAAAGATCCAGCTGCCCAGATTTTGGCTCTGACATTATCAGACAAGAGATGCTTAACATCCGAAGATGAAATATTACAAACACCATTAACAGTAACCTGGCTTCTGAGGTCAATGGACGACCGCTCTACCAATAAAGCAGCCATGCGTCTTTCCTCTGCTGACAGCGATAGAGATTTTTCGATAGATTCCCAAGGCCAGACCTTTATAAATCCACCCTCAGAACCTGTCCATAGATCACCTGGATCCAGGCCATAAAATTGCAGATGATGGCAGTGTAGTTAAATATTTCAGAAGATGTTAGTAGATATGAAATGAAAATAATGCAGCAACATTTTCATTGTGCATAGACTGAATAATAAAAAACATACGCCGAGGTAAAAAGGAGTTACCATAAGAAGAAAATGCCAAGGAAAGTACTGGACCTCGATGTGCCTGCCAAGAGAGGCCTTCCTTGAAAGGAGCATCTGTCGAATATGTTTGGTCCATTTTCCAGGACCTTATCTTACCATCCTTGTGACCGCTCCAAATTAACTTACTCCCGAGATCAACCTTCATACATATAGTTGGTGATGTATTAACTGCTTCGTAAAATGGAGCAGCATCCTCGTCCCCTCTCCGAGCCCTTCCCCCTACCCCCATCCCAGGTAAGTATGCATCTGATAAATTCCACACTCTAACTCCGGATTCTTGCCCTGCCCACAATTGCGTTTCAGTACAAACTATTGTCCTCAAAAACTTTCCACCCTGCAAAAGGTTAATGGATTCTATTTCATTTCCTGAAGGAGATATGATTAATGGAAAAGTTGAAGAACGTTCAGCGTCACGAGCTATAATTCTTGAGAACTAGTTGAGCAAAATGATGTCATATCCTATTAGACAAAATGCTACAAAATATATACTCTAAAATTTTTATCACACATAGTGAAAAAAGGAGTAAGAACATACGGATCAAACATTCGTGCACTGCATAAGAAAACCATGGACATAGGTGAATGGCATGTTCCCCCTGGTTGGAATAGGTAGGTTAATTCCTTCCTTAGAACCATACTTGAGAGTTTCCTAACTCATACAGCTCAGCAATCATTTGGTGTCCACCTTTAATCTACCATATCTAACGAATGAGATTTCTGGTGGGTCTATCCCATTTTATCTACCACTTAATGCCAATTCTTTCCATAACAAAGTAATGACCCCAAGATATATACAAGGCCTACACAAAAGGATGCTTCATTATCTAGCTCAAATAATGTTCATAAATTAAGATCCATTCACATACGTGTGTATACACAAAAGACAGTAATCGACTTTCAATAATGTAAGAATATTAAAAAATTTTAAGATATTGAATAGAAACACACGCAGGAAACAAAATTCTACCATTGCATTGAAATTTCAGTTATTCGACATTAAATCATGCACACATATACAGTGGCAGAGCCATGTGTTTATATGCACCAAGCCTTTTGATTATATTTATCCTACCTGTGTTTCTTTTAGAGGGTGAGGCCTGAGCTCAAGACACGACGGCCGCGCAGGGTGCACCGCCGCCCTGGTGGGCACCTTAAATATCCCAACTCCACCACCAGCCCCCATAACCTCCGGCAATGGCAGCTGAGGCAGATCCTGAGATTCATCCAACGCACCACCATCACCCAACCGCAAACCATTAATTTTCTGGCTCAAATTAAGATGGTAATCCTCATGGTGATCGCTCATCGATCCGCTCGCAATTCCCATTCCGCCGTCACCACCACCACCACCACCACCGTCGGTGATGTTAATGCTAGTAGTAGTAGAATATGGATAAAGGACTTCTTCATCAGAAGAATAAACATTGCTGGGCTGGCTGCTCAAAATTTCAGTTTCATCAAGGCTGTGTTTGCGTAACTGGTGGCGCTTATAGCTAGTGCCTGATTCGGTTCTCAACTGCTGGCTATATGAATTCGCCTTCCTATGCGGTGGCGCGTCAGTTAGAGCCGCCAGGGCTGTCTTGTCATCCTCTTCTAAATGTTCGTCCATTGTTTTGGATTATGAATACAATTTTTGTTTAGTTTGTTGATATTCAAGGAAAGTGGTCATAAGAGATTCAAGAAAATGAGAAGAGAAAAAGTCAAAAATAGGATATGAATCAGAAACTATAGAGAGGGAGAGTTAGATAAAAGAGAAGGAAGTTGTTGGAGAGGCGAAAGATGCTGGCAATGTACGGACAAGAATGTTCGAATTTTGCAAAGGTAAACTGAGTTCTGTGAGTGTAATGTTTGTCTCTTTTCTTATGAGATGTTTCACCGTTTTTTCAGGAAAATTTTACTTATAACAAGTTACTTTTGTGATCACTTACGAGCTTTAACACTGCCATTCCCAATTTAGGATAATGTTTTAATAATGCATTTTTCCAGAAAAAATTAGTATTAGCCTATTATTAAGCGTGATTTTGGGTCCTAATCCTTCAGAAATCCTCAACTTATTTTAATCCCCACCAAACATAGGCTAAATGAAATACAAAAGCCCAATCGTATTTTTTTCCGAATTATTACCCTCTCTGAAAGTTACTCTATTCCATTTTTTTTTTTTTTAGTTGTGAAATTCTTTTTGAGTTCTACATTGAGTGGTCATCAATGACTGACATTCCCTTCGATAGACTTTCAACTGAACTTTGTTACTTTATTTGTAAAGAGTAATGATATTCATAATTAATTAATCGTGATCTTTATATAATAAGTCTTTTAATCAAAAGTATATAAAAGATGTCATTCAATTCAAGTCGTATTCACATGTTAATCATCGAAACACCAAGTAATTACTAGGTAAGAAAAGATCAATAATCAAGAAAATGATTAATGTATTCATATTGGATCATATAGTAATCGAAAAGAACATGTTTCCCCACGAAGTATAATTGTACGAGGACGTGCAGAATGTTAATTGATATTGACTTCCCATCTCTGGCTTAGTTTTGATACGAATTATCACATCAAGGACTTGCCAACGAACCGTTTCCATCTCCCCAGCTTCTCTCGTCCCTGCAATAAAATTTCGAAAACTCTTATTAGATTCCACAATGTACATATAACAATCTAACCTCTACACAGCCACCCCCTGGCCACAAAATACAACAAGGGGGGGAAGGGGACGACAAGCATTAGGACACGAAACATCACACAAGAATGCAGACGGAATCAAAAGTTCAACTAATTCATATAAACATTTTTCTCAGTCTTCAAATAACCATGATCAACTTGTTTGTCAACAACTCAGCATCTAGACATATATCTAGTTTTGCATGTCAAAGCCATACAAATAGAATAGTAGTGTCTTAGAATCACCGATTTCTCTTAACCCTCTAAGAGATCACTCCCCAAGCGATCATTGTCCAGTGAAAATGCAGAGCTATGCACATGATTGATTACATTTTATGTGTGCGCGGCTTCTCTGGACTTCAGCACAATTTCTTATATCAGTTTGTCATGGATACAAGACGACATATTGAAATTTAATTACAAGGTCTCATTAATTCTTATAAATCTTTGCAAGGCAGTAAAGTCAGAGCTGTATGAAAATTGGGATAAAATTGGGATAGATGGATTGCCCATTATCTAGAAGTTCACTAACTCGGTGAGAAACACGACACCCAACGATTAATGGTTGAGTATTCGAAACAAAAACCAACATACTTTTAACCTGTAAAATTCATTTTCTTCAAACCTTAGTCAAACTAATCAAACATAAAGACTAAGAAGCCAATCCAAGCAAAACGAATCTACTACAAAAACAAAAATTCCCATCAAAAATGAAAAAATAAGGAAACCGTTCTACTGTATAACAATATGTGAATTGGAGCATTAATTAGAAATATAGTAGGAAAAGAAACCATTTTCATAATCGAATTTAAAGGTGAGAACATGACCATTCTATACCACTAGTAAGGTCTCAATCTGAAGCACAATTTTTTTAGCAGCTCTTTTTGGAGAGGAGCAAGCTGAAGCTCAAGGATGTAAAAACAATATGAAAGCTAAAGAGAGGATATAAGTGAATATAATTGGGTCGGCTGCTTGTTCAGTGTGTACACACAACAAATATGTGAACTGGAAGAATATGAGGAAAGAATTGCGAAAAGAACAGACAGTAACCAACCCAGTGGAGAAAAACGGCTAATTCTTATCAAAAATTAAGAAGCTCCAGAAATGGAGTCACCATGCCATTAGTTGGAGAAATTGCCCACACTATCTCGCTTGTGCATCAATCACTAGATAGGAACACCACATGCCCACCCACAAATATATAGTGTCTACACATAAGAATTTTATACTTGCAATCCTTTAATATCATAAGAGAACTATCATAGATAATTTGGGCTACCAAAATCGGAATTAAAACACGTGATGTTAGAATTCAGTTAACCAAGGGATAAACATGCATATATAATTGATTTTTCAATAGATATACCACCTACCCTACGAGGTGCAATAGCCATGTGATTTTCCACAATAGATATTGCTTTGAACCCAACAGGATGCAGCACTTCTTCATAGCTATGAATAGTGAAAATAGTCAGCAGTGCACCAATTTAAACTGAAAATCAGATGAGAATTTTCGTAAAAGATTCGATAAATATTAAATGAAGATGAAGGATCATAAAGGTAGCAATTACTCAGAAACTGATACTCTGTATGGAGGCCCACCCTCATGATTATCAATCTGCAAACAACAATGTATATAAAATAAACAAAAATTACATAAGGAACTAATTAGACCATTATATTTTACACTAGGCACCCAATACAGAACAAAACTTGCAGATTCTAGTCAATGCTATCACTGTAATATCCACATATTGAAACTGTAAAGCACATAAATTTATTAACTTATTATACCACCTTGGATTATGAGAGCTTTCATTTTCTACACGTATGGTGCTTGAATAAATTTACTTCTTTCGAGAACATGGAATCAAGGATAAGAATTTGAAAGAGAACAAAAGTCTTTCAATATCATGTCAAGAGTTTCTGTGTGGGGGTGATTGTGTTGGGAAAGCAAAGAAAATATCAAATCGAGAAACTCTCGTGTACTAGCACAGCAAAAATAGTAAATAGGAACATATGAAAAGTAAAAAAGAACAGAATAATATACTAAGATATTTTGGCTAACCGGATATATTAGCGTTATAACCTCCCCATCTGGTTTTAGCAATTCTTGAATTTTGTCAGCCCAAACTGATCTCAGATCTGGTTCAATGGCACAAAAGAACCTGAAGATCACATCACAACCTTATCAAGACAAATGGGGCCTTCAAACAGGATAATTTAACTCACCCCAACCCACACTTACGTGTAGTCAAAAATGAGATCAAACAACTCAGCTGGTTGCCAAGTGAAAAAATCAGTCTTTAAGAATGTGAAATGATCTGCATTTGGAGACCTAGAAGACAACTGCCTTGATATACAACAAGTAAAATTTCAAAAGAACTTTACATCGACTAAAAAAATCGTAATATCAACGCAGCAGATAGGCAGCACTTGAGTCTACAGAACCTAACGCATGCTCAACACAAGTTCCAAACATCTAAACAAAGCAAACATTTTGTTATAGACCAATGAGATTACTGCACCATGGCAGTGATCAAGTGTATACCTTTCTATATGAACCAGATATCAGTATTCACATGATCAAAACCATAAAATTCATTCAACATATCTAGGTATTGGAATCTTATATGCTACCTAATTACCGTTAGATGCAAGCTTCACCTGAATCAGATATGCTTAACTGAGGCACGACAGACAAGGTCGAAAAAGCCCTGTTCTCAGTCAATAAAGAAATAGGAGGTGTAATAAAATTTACATGCAATTTTAAAGTATACAAGCATTTCCAGTATATTTTAAAATATTAAGGTTGTGATTCAATTTTCAAAAAGCAAAACTAATGAGATATACGAGTACATTATGAAAAATTTACTTCAAGCAGCCGTGGGTATGATTCCAATTATGAAAATTAAATGCAAAAAAAAAATAATAATAACTAGTGCATAAACACAACAGTGACATCAAAACGTGGCCTGGGAAAATTTGCTTGCTTTAGAAACTTGAAGTACTCAAGCCTTTCAAGAAAATAACTGGAAATATTTTCAGCTGAACTAATATTTATATTGTGAAAAAATTTGATAGGAAAATATTGCATCAAGTTATTCGGTCCTTACACGGTTGAGTTTTTAGCCATGTAAGATTCAAGAGATCTTAGACACAGCTTGGAAGATATCATTCTTCGAGAATCCATTTCTTATTTTTGTTTAGACTTTTAACTGATTAGATAGACAATCCCGTGCTAAATAGAACTGTTACAAATCAAGAACGTGAAGTTCAGTTGTCTATTTAAGTTTGTAACGCGAAACTCTCTATCCTCTTTTTCTTCCATCTATAAAAAGTCTTTGAGCTTTGGAAAAAAAAAAAGTGATGTCGATTGCTAAAACTAGCTCTTACCTCTTTGGCTTTCTGTATGGCATTATCTGATATGTCCACACCTACAACATAGCGTTCACGGCATGCAATTGCCATCACGTCGTAACCCTGCGCATTTCATGATTTCATTTCCCAAGCCAAATGTAAAGAAGAAATGGATAACAAAAGAAAATAAGAAGTGCCAAAACAAGATGGTGCAAAATTACAGTCATAAGGAATATCAATGAAGTAATAACAATGACAAAACACATTAGTTTCACCGGAAAGGAACTTCTATTTGTGGTATCCTATATCAGACTCTCAATGTACCATTGACCATATGGGACTTGAGGTGACAATTTACAAGTGACAGTGAGTTAGTAAAACAGTTAAATAGTGGAACATCATTTACGGCTAGGGAATTCAAATGAAAATTTGTCATTTTATATTTCCAATGTAATAGGTTTGCTAGAAATCTCGTAGTACACAAGATACTTTTTGCCCCTAGCAAGTGAACATTCTATCAGCTAAAAAAAATCTGATGGCAAGTTCTTAACTTGACCACAACTTCATTCATTTATCCAACTTTTAAAGATAATGAGCCTTCGTGTATTCTTTTCCCGACTGGATAGCAAATACAATTGTACAGTTCAGCCAGAGGACAAGTTTGCAATCTTTACTTTAATTATTTTTTAAAACCAAACTGAAAAGGATAGGGGTCTTTTCTCATGTTAGAAGTTTGTATAGAAATATAATCACTATTATCTAAAACAGCATTTACTTTTTCTCCATCTTCTATAAATACTTCTGCTGATTACGAAGGATAAGAAAATCACTATCGTAGAAAGCTTTGTAAACACTGGAGCACGGTACAACCAGTAGGGCACATAGTACAACTCTTGCAAACTATTTTTGTAAACCTAACTCATTGAACACTTGTACTATTGCCACAAAAATGTACATGTGAATAAACCGCTTTGGACTCATCATTTCACCGCCAATCTCACTCTCACCGAAGAAAACCGATTATAACCCAAGAAAATAAAAATGCTAAAAATCATTAAGAAGATCATAAAAATCCATATATGCATGTCGAATTTACATTATAATTCTGCAAGTTCATAATATAATACAGTAAATGCTTACACTGCCACAACCAGGAACGAGAGCCCTGCCCTTTGGAAGGGCAGTCGTGTTGCAAAGATGCACGAGAACTGGGGTGGGCTGCCCCAAATCCCAAGGCGTCAATCCTTGTTCCCAACATTTGTCCCAACCCTCTGTATAAAAATATTCAATTTTGTTACATAAATGAACGAGAAAAGATATTTTCACTTTAATTGCTTTCAGTACTCACCAGTGGAGTCTGAGCGTAAGACTCGCCGCAATTTGTCAACCTTGCGAGCATTAGAGTCTGATTTTGTTGTTAATTTGTTGGGTTGTTGGATCATATTTTTCAGGGGTGTTCGAGGACAATAACGTGGGGGAGAACGAAGCACAAATATGTGGGAAATGAGTTGGAGGAAAGATCGCATTGGAATTGGATTGGGAATATGGAATAGAATAGAAACTAATGAATTAACGTCGATATTTCAATAGTCAATGAAAGTTAAGATATTTAGGCCTTGATTGATGACATTATTAAGGAAAAATGATAATTTTGAATAGTAATTTTTTGGATAATAAGTGTTTAAAAGATTTAATAAATTAAATTTAAGTATAAAATATTTTATTACGTGAATGTATAGTTCAAAATGAGTGAGAATTACAATTTTTTATTTTAAATGAAGACAAACAAAGACTTAAAGAATGTTTGGTGTGTATTAAAATTAGATTTTTAGTAGATTGTGATAGAAATTTTTGAAATGTATAGTTAAAAAGTTG
>CAIGRB010088665.1:20483-33708 GCA_903798255.1 Fraxinus quadrangulata | reverse complement strand
TTAGTTACCTTGATTATGCAAGTATAAACTTTGTGTTTTGTTTGCTTACATATTGATAAGGTATCAGGTGGAGATTTGTTGGGTTTTTGATACCTAATAAATCACGGGTAATGATATTAAACCGTTTTTTGGATATACTTCATAGGATTCGGCCGATGAGTGAAGTGAAATATCAACACCACAATTATTCTGATCGATCCTACAACATATTTGGGTAATTAGAAATAGCCTAATTTAATTAGTGATGTTCATGGCCCAACCCAAAACCCTTGGATGGCTTTTTTGGTTGATAATCCATTTATACTACCCATTAAGCCCTATTACTTATTAACCTAAAGCCCACTTAAGCCCCTTTATATGTTGCCCATTACTGTTGTGTTTTGGTGTGCGGAATTGATTTTAATTAACCCTTTGTGTTTGAAAGAAAAAAAAACACCTCTGTCCCTTTCTTCTTGGCTTTATGCTTCCCTATTTCAGTGGCTTGTTTCTCCTCTTTTATTTAGCCTGTGTGGTTGATCTTTGAGGCTATATTAAAATCCACACCTTACCCCTTTGTAGGCAACTGTAAAGCAATCGGGTTTGGGGTTATTTGGTTTGAGATTTGGTTGTTGATTGTGGTGTTGATTGGTTGATACTGAGCCCGGTTATAGGTTGATCAAAGACTCATCTCCAATAGGTTGGATGTCGGCCTCCATTAATGCAGACTGTCATCCCGTAGAAGCTTGATTTGGATTAGGGAAAGAGGAAAGACTTGGGCCTTTAGTTTTGAGTTCTTTTTTTTTCTTTTTAAAATTAGGTCCATTAATTTATCTAGCTATATTGTACCTCAGCTCCCATTCGTACCCTCAATTGAATTTTGCAAAAACCTTACGAAGGTGAAAGGCATAAACCAAAACTCAAACCCTATATCTCATTCCCATAGTCGTTGTGCAGCTCGATGTCGTCATCAAGCCATCTGTCTTGTGATGCGAGTGACCGGGTTTTAATCATTACTAGTTTTAACATTTGTACAGATTCAAATTTCGCTTTATTTTTTTTTCTAGTTGATGCTAGAGGGACAGTAGTGCGTACGTTGTGACCTGCTGCTGACGACGCTGAGCTTTCGCCCTCCGATTTTTTTTTCCTGATTTATATTTTTTCTTTGTTTTTTATGTTAATTTTTTGGTTGCCATTTTTATTGGGGAATGATCTATAATCTATGTTTTACGAATTATGGTTGTGAGCATGCTGCTGAGGTTTATGAATTATGATTTATGAAAATTGGGAATATGTTAATATGTGATATTTGTGGATAAATGATAAGTTGGAAAATTTGTGATTTGTGATAAATTATAAATTGGTGTTGAAAATTGGAAGAATTTTTAATATTATTTAATTCAATATTAATAAACGACCTTGATATTGCAACCGTTGACATCACGGTCAATAGCCAACGATCAAAGACCCACCTTAACTCACCAACATTTCTAGATACGCCGATTATGGGAAGAGAGTTAGAAATTAAAAGACATATCTAAACATAAAGTAATAATATATTTTGTCATTTTATAAAATGAGCTCTTGAAAAGTTAGTAAAAATTGAAGAATGACACCAAAAAGTACAAAACACTAACGGTGCATTTGATTATTAATATTTTTTAATGAAAAATATGTTGTTTCCAACCAAATTCCTACTTTTATATTGTTGGATTGACATTTTTTTCATAAAAAATATTTCTTTTATCACGTGATCATATTTTTCTCAAAATCAAGGAAAATAATTTCTTTAAGTGGGATAGGATTTTATTTTTCAAGGAATTAACTCTCTCTTACTTTCTCTTATCTATCATATCTCTTTCACCTACTCACCAATAAAAAATAAACAAGTATAATGTTTTCTAGGTTGAGAATTAAATCAATCAAACACATTTAATTAATAATTTTCACAAATAAATTCTAAACAATTCAATTGCCTATAATTTATTTTCTTTCCATATAAATTTCATGCTAGCAATCAAACACGCCCTAAGAATGTGTTTGATTGACTTTATTTTCCATAGAAAATATTATTTTTCACACAAATTCCTACTTTTGAGGTGTTTGATTAACAATTTTTCTATGCAAAACATTTTCAAACTTTTGATCACATAATGATATTTTTCTCAAAATCAATAGAACATTTTTTTTTTAGAGAATTGTGATTTCTATTTTCCATAACTCACTCTCTTTTCTCTCTCTCCATAACTCGCTCTCTCTTTCTCTCTCTCATCTATCATATCTCCCTCATCTATTTATCAATAAAAAATTGGCAAATATAATATTTTCTATGTAGAAAATTAAATCAATCAAATACATTTAATTAATAATTTTCATACAAATAAGTTCTAGACAATTGAATTGCCTAGAATTTATTTTCTTTACATGCAAATTTTATGTTCCAATCAAATGCACCCTAACTGAATGAATTTTAGATCATTAACTAAACGGGATGTGCTATGGGTACATCATAATGTGCACATGGCGGCTTCCTATTGGGGGGACGCCTGACGCAACAGGCAACCCCTCAATAGGGGGCCAACATGTGTACATAATGGACACCATTGTACACTTAACATTTTCCATTAACTAAACATCCTAGTCAAACACAAAATAGTCGAATTTTACTAAAAATATTTGCCCGGCAAATTGAAACCGTTATTGAGATCTAAAAGTAGAAATCGCATCGAATATTAAACAAAAACCCAACAGACAATTTGAGGCAGAATTCACAGAGAGAGACCATAAACTGAAATTAGAATAAATCAATCTGTGAAATTACATGCATCAATTTTGGAAGGAATAAGATCCATTTTTTGTTTCCGGGTTCGGGGACTTTTGTTTCCATGAATGAGATCGCACAACTCTAACAGACCTTCGTTTTCAATGGTGATTCCGCCACGTTCAACGACTACAACAGCGATAGATCCACAAGTTTTCGATTACATCTTCTCAAATTCGTCGCTCGTTGTTGGCATGCGCTTCTGATAATTCAGAGGAGTTGATTTTCCAACTTCTATTGGAACTTCAGTTCAATGACATACTCCCTCCATCTTATTTATATAGGTTGATTTTCCTTATTTTTCTTCTCGCATTTATATAGTCTTGTTTATTTATTGAAAAATTATTTATTTTGTTTATCTACTAAAATATTCTTATTTACTTTGCCTAATTATAACCAATTTTTCCAACTTAGTCTTGAAATTGTATAGATTTTAATTTACATACTTATTGGAATCATCCAAATACATACACACAGTTCTCGAAGCGAGTAAAGTTTAAGTGCTTCATAGTATTTAATTTGCCTAGTTATCACCATTAATTTTAAATACTATTACTAGTTGTTGATAATTAAATAAGGGTAAATTAAAAAATTTCTTTGTAAAATTATTTTTTCATTAATATTAAATGAAATTTATTAATTCTTGTGAAAAATAAAATTAGCCTATATAAATGGGACGGGAGGAGTATATGGAAAAAAGAAAAGCCACCATTGGAATCGGTTGCTTGCCTAGAACAACTCGGAGAATCATATCAAAATTGCAAGAATAGGCGCGCCATTAAATCGCTTTTGTCGATAATTATTATAAAAATTGTTAAATTAGAAATTATATTTAATGAAGTGAAACATTGCATTTATTAATAAATTTGTAACATTTAACTTTGTAATGGACAAATTTAATTTATTGTTGAAATAATTATTACTTATTAATTGATTGGAATTTAAAAATAAATGTTAAATATAAATAACCACCATATTAAAACAATTAGAAATCAATTAATATTAAATATTCAATAAGGACATAGATGGAAGAAATAATTATTATAGTGTGTGAACAATGAATAAATGGGGTTAAATCAAAATTCTTATATTTGGTGCAAGTAAATGGTGTTACACCAAATTGGGGTTGGGAGTGGAGATTGGGAATGTGATTGGGGAAGAAGAAGAAGAAGAAGTGATGGGGTGGGGAGTGATCGGGGGAGTGGGATATGGGGAAGAAGATAAAGAGTGGAGATGTAGGGGCAATTCTTTTTTCCTTTTATTTAATTATTTTATTAAAGAAAATGTAAATTAATTATTTTACTCTTCTTAAATTTGTCAAAAATTGGTCAAATCATTGAATTTTGGTCAACTCACTGGAGAATTGACGAATTTCATCCATTCATTCTTCAGGTGCTATGAAATGAAAGATCTAATTGCTACAGATCAAAGATTTGAACACGATATGCATTGAAGTGAAAGGTTTTGAACCCTAATAGAAATTCTCCCATGATATAATTATATTTAACTCATGTTTAGTATAGATTAAAATCAGTTTTTAGTAAATTTTAATAAAAATTTATAAAATATGTGGTAAAAAAGTTATGAATGTTATAAAATTTGTTATTAATTTAAAATTAATTATTAATTTTAATATCCAAGTGATTTAACAAACATCACATGCGATACCCTAAAAAAAGGGGAAAAGAACCATAAAAGAGGTTGTGGCATGTTGTAGACAACAATTTCATTCTTGCTTGTCATTTTGCGACAAATTGAAGTGAAAGGTAGACAATACATAGATCTTGGTCAAAAGATTCTTGTGGTTATCAACGAAAACCGACGAATTACAATTTGTGTCTTGTAGTGTGCAAGTGCACAAAAGAGCATGACTTGACGGGTCTCTCAAAAGCCATCATAATTTATAAATGATATAATATTCTTTAAGCCCGTTTGATCATCATCAAAACAATTTCCTTTTTTCAATCACGTTATATGTACGTCATGCTTGATATATATTTTTATATTATACCATATGACAATATACCATTAAATAATTTTACAAAAATTAATTTTCTGCCCACCACATTTTGAAAACGTTGAGGACGCCATCCTCAATGTAGCGTCCTCAACGTTAGAATAAAGTTGTTTAATTCTTTTTTACATAATTGTATTTTCAATCACACATTTTCAGAATAAAACATTATGTACGTAAATTTACATTTATTCCGACTTTTAGCCAAGCTTTTGTTTGGCTCCATTTTAATGAGGAAATGAGTTTTGAAATAGTGATATTTTTAAAGAATGTTGTTAAAAAAATAAAAAAAATTTAATTTACGTGTAATATTATTTTATGGAGAATATGTGGTTAAAAATAAGTTTTGAAAAAATGGGGCCAAACATAGGAATATTCTTAAAAAAAAAAAAAACTAATTTAATGATTTTCATACATGGACTAAATAATATTTTATATGTAAAAAGTAAGGAACGTGATTAAGTTTATGTTACGTGTGGTTTATAATATTGATAAAATTTTAAATTTAAATCAAAATTTATAATTAACTTTAATCACGAATTTTATGAAATTTACAAGTTTTATCATCTATTCGGTTATATATATATACACTTGACGCTCTTTATAAAAAAAAAAAAAAAAGCGTTCGGCATCATCCAGCGGCACTGGCGCAGGTATTCGCTGAGGTTGGCTCTAGCATATCGAGCACTGAATAGAGAATTTTTGTGAAAACCTTCCCTATGTTGTGGTTTTATTCTTGTTTTTCTGTTACTGTACAGAAATGGCTATAACAGAGTTTCTCTTATTCGTATTAACAGCTACTCTAGGAAGAATATTTTTATGCGGTGCTAACGATTTAATATATATATATAACCAAGTTTCATTATAATTTACTAAAATTTGATTCTTGGCTAAACCAAACAAGGCTAAAAAGTAATTTAAAATTTTATTATTGTCCTACATCAGTGTTATTCATTACGGTTTAAATTATATATTTGATACTTTCTTGTCCTTATTAACTTTATTTTTTTAACGGCTGCATTTTTTATGAGTTCATGATGATTTTTATGAGCTTTGTGGAATCATTGCATCTAAAAAGTTGATGTTTTAGAAAAGTAAGTGGCCATAAGTTTTTGGGAGCGAATAGGCTGATTTTGGAATGAATCAATAAGTTCTGAAATTATTAATGAGTTTTAAAATTTTTAATTTGAGGCAGTAAATCTTCAACAATGTGGAAGCTTAGAAGCCAAGAGAATTTTGAAACAAAAGGGATTCTTTTCACACAAAATATTGCTGGTTTTGGACCACCCAATTTGTATTGTGGTTGGAAAATAAATGTTATGGAGATCATTCAATTTGTTTTAACATACTTGGATTTTTCATTATCAATCAACATGGATAATGTTTATCTTGGTTTTCGGTTGGATAAAGTGGTCAATAGATCTCAACTCCATTCACGTTTAAGTGTAAGGCTCTGGTACACTTGAATAAATCGTTAGAAATATATGACTTTTTTCCGATGGTGAATAAGCGACCTTGAGTACTCTTACAATCAAGTCAGACAATTATAGATCTAAATATTAGGTGTGAAATGAATAGAAACCGTGAGTAACAAGAATGTATACGTGCACAGGGTTTTAGAGAGGAAACAATGAGCAAGATCAATTTGTAGAGTGTAAAATTGCATTACTTATGAATTGCACTGGGTGAGCTTCTATGGTGGAAGATGTGAAAGTTGTTACCATTGAATTAAGGATACGTAGCCTCATATTGATGCTTGAGACATCATCTTCATAGGTGTCACTTTTGTAGTCACTAGTCAAAGTGAACGTGCGTTATACGTTATTTTGAAATATTTTATAAGTGTTATGAAAGTAATATGATCCTTCAGTTACTCTTTTGATCTAAATATAACAGAAACGCAACCTCCTGGAAACAAATGATAATTATTATAGATGCATGTAAATAGTGAAATGCACACGTGAATGTGAGTATTAGAATTACAACTAAATGTATAAATGAAGATAAATGTCAAATACAATATATGAATTAATGTGAATGTTAATAAATTTGGAATTAATACCAAGGAATATATACGTGACAATTAATGTTAAATCATTTATATTAAATGAATATAATTTAATTTCTAATTAAGTGAAATCGGATGCTAATTAGTATAAGAGGACGCGAATAATGAATTGCATTCTTGAATTTTAAATTCTAATTAATATTAATTAAATGAATGTAAATGTTAATTAATTGAGAATTAATAACAGTGACATGGACGTGAATGTGAATGTGAAATTTTAATTAATATCATATAATTAATGTGAATGTTAATAAATTTGGAATTAATACCAATGAATATATACATGACAATGAATGTTAAATTATTTATATTAAATGAATATAATTTAATTTATAATTAAATGAAATCGGATGCTAATTAGCATAGTGAATAATGAACTTCATCCTTGAATTTGAAATTCTAATTAATATTAATGAAATGAATGTAAATGTTAATTAATTGAGAATTAATAAAATGGACATGGATATGAATGTGAAAGTGAAATTTTAATTAATATTAATTAAATAAATATGAATATTAATTAATTGAGAATTGATTATAGTATTTATTACAGTTTGTAAATTAAATACATATTAAAAAATAAAAATAAGATATTATTAAAATAATTGATTATAATACGGTCATAATCATCCAAAAAATTATTCTCAATTGATGTGATATTTAATATATTATAGATATATTCAGGTAACATTTAGTTCATGTTTGGGTTCCATTTTTTTTTCAAAAATGTATTTTATCAAAATTCATTTTCAACTACACATACTCTAATGAAATAATATTACACTTAAAATCAAAAAAATTCCTTATTTTTTAATCACATATTCTCTAAAAAATATTATTTCAAAACACATTTTTTCCTCAAAATCTCATTTTAATGGAGTCTAAACATGGACTTAATGATTCTGAAAAGTGGTTACTCTACAATCTGAGTTTGACATCTAAAAATGTAAATTGACATACTGTAGAGATATCACATTAATTAATAATAGGGAAGACCTTGTACAGATGATCTCGATAGAAGCAAAGCTAAGAAGATGTCTTTGAAAATGAAGGCTCATTGCTTCAAAATTGAGCTAAAGCTAGCACCCCATCTTGATCTGGATGTTCGACATCAACATGGTGCTTCGACTTAGGTGATGGCATCGCTTCGACTTCTTTTATTTGGTGAACTCGATTAAGCCAGATAAGTTAGTGATGTGGAGTGCATACATGAGGTGACTTGTTAGTTGTCACATGGTCAGTGATTAGAATCTTGTAGAATAAGGTGTAACAAATAATTTATTGAAACATTTGATGAAACATATATTTAAGTAATTGCAGTAATATCATTTTCAGAATACATTAAAGACTCGCACAAAATATTATTCTAGAAATGGAGCGCAAATGAAAATCGCAAATCAAGCCTTAATACGTCACAAACCCTACCTTACCTATAATTTTCTCGAAAATAAAATAAAGATTTTCGTTTGACAAATTAGATGAAAGTGAAAATAATAGAACTTCGATAAATGGAATAGGGGCAGCCGCTGAGGTCCCATTCTCCTTCACCGCCTACTTGCACTCCCTTTGCCCTTTCTTCACTCCCTTCTCATCTTCCCCTTTCTATCTATATCTATATACGTCTCTCTCTCTCTCTCTCTCTCTCTATCTGAATTCTCATTTTTCAGTTTATTGATTCAGAAATGGCCGGTAGTGGAGTCGTAACCGTCTACGGGAATGGTGCAATCACTGAGACTTCAAAGAAATCTCCATTCTCAGTGAAGGTGGGCCTTGCCCAGATGCTCCGTGGCGGCGTTATCATGGACGTTGTCAATGCTGAACAGGCCCGGATAGCGGAGGAGGCTGGTGCATGCGCCGTCATGGCACTTGAGCGTGTACCTGCGGATATTCGGGCACAAGGTGGCGTGGCCCGTATGTCAGATCCACAGCTGATTAAGGAAATTAAGCAGGCGGTTACTATTCCTGTTATGGCGAAGGCCCGGATTGGGCATTTCGTTGAGGCCCAGATTCTAGAGGCTATAGGGATTGATTATGTTGATGAGTCTGAGGTGCTTACGCCTGCTGATGACGAGAATCATATTAACAAGCATAACTTTAGAATCCCTTTTGTTTGTGGCTGCCGGAACCTCGGGGAGGCCCTCCGCCGTATAAGGGAGGGCGCTGCCATGATTCGTACCAAGGGGGAAGCGGGTACTGGGAATATTATTGAGGCGGTGCGTCATGTGAGATCGGTTATGGGAGATATTCGTCTCCTTCGTAATATGGATGATGATGAGGTGTTTACATTTGCGAAGAAGATCCAGGCGCCATATGATCTGGTGATGCAGACCAAGCAGCTTGGCAGGCTTCCAGTGGTGCATTTTGCAGCCGGTGGGGTGGCCACACCGGCAGATGCCGCCCTCATGATGCAGCTGGGATGTGATGGCGTGTTTGTGGGTTCTGGAGTGTTCAAGAGTGGGGATCCTGCCCGCAGGGCTCGTGCCATTGTCCAGGCCGTCACTCACTATAGTGACCCGGAGGTTCTGGTTGATGTTAGCTGTGGGCTCGGGGAAGCAATGGTTGGAATTAATCTCAATGATGAGAAGGTCGAGAGGTACGCTAACAGGTCCGAGTGAAGAAACATAATGGCGCCGGAAGCATAGGCAGGATTCAGCTTCTCATTTCATGGCCAGTGAATGAGGTATAAAGGAATCTCATGGATAACTAATCTATGTTGGTCAATATTACAGTTTATTCTTAATGAGATGTTGCTGTTTTAGGTTCAAAAACTTGTTATAATTTGATATTGGTTTGGCAAATTGAATTTGATGGTGATTCTCGCAGTATCTTTTTCTTGTACCTGTTTTTTTCTTTATGTTTTATGTGTTATAGCACGGTTGCTGGTAAAAGCTTTTGCATATTTTCTGTGTTGGGACGTTTCAAATATCTTAGTTATGAATTTCGGGATCAATATATTGTTTTGTAAGTTTGATTGTTGGAAATTATCTGTTTTGCTTAAGAGTTCATATCCCACCGCGGGGACAGAGCGGGAGTACAGAAAGGCAATTAAGGATGTTATTAAAATTTGCAGAACAAATTTGCGGAATAAGATCGACTTGTTTAGAATTTATTGGATTCCATATTGGGTTGATTCTGAAATTTTAAACATGTGTTGGTTCTTTGTTTATTTGGCTCTGAGTCACAACCGAAATTGAAAAATGAAATTTGAACTTTTCAGTTCTTACTCTTGGCTTCAAATTGGTGGCTGAACTTTGTAGATGTTCTTAGAAAAGCCAGGTAGTTTGGTTCGGTTTCTCTAAGTTTCTCGATTTTGAGTATAATTATTTAGATACTGGTTATAAACATTGATTAAAGCACCTAGTTATTCTTGAAATGTGCAAGCACTAAAATCAATTCTTGTCTTACATGTTTGAAAGTCAAATGATTTCATGAGGCCTTCAAACTTGTCTTTCTGAGGTTAACTCTTTCTAAAACTCGAAAAGTTTATTTTAGAGAAGTCTAAGCGTGGGTCAAGATTCTAAACTTAGTTTATGACTTATCCTTCTTATTTCAGAAGTCTGCAGCGTCGGAGCTTATAAGCCTATAACTTAACTTCTAAAACTAATTTTATCTGTCTTCATAAAATCGATAGCTCCATTGGAACTGCTTGTTGAAAGGACGCTTTCTTTGCTTTTCACTCGTGCCTTTCAAAATCAAGCTCTAATTTCTGAAATGGATTGAGATGCTAGTTCCAATATTTTAAACCTATTCTTTTCTAAGTTCTTAAATTTAGTTCCATCCTTGGAAAACCTCTCAACTGAATTACGATGAAATGGAGGACCAGTGTGATACACTATGTACAACAGGAGCAATCTTAATGTCTAGATTTGGTTATTTGTCTATAATAAGAGTTCTTTGTATTAATAAACTATGTGATCTGTGAAATTTTTGGTATTTTAAATTGTGAAAACAAGAGTTAAAAAGTATGTTTCATCTCAATCATTTTTGGAGAAGGTCTTGTAGTGTACATCATTGACATAGTTTCTCATATATATGCTGTATGAGATCTTCATTTTTATCAATCTTCTCAAATACATTTATAGAGCTAACGTAAGTATGTTTCATCTCAATCATTTTTGGAAAAGGCCTTGTAGTGTACATCATCGACATAGTTTTCTCATATATATGCTGTATGAGATTCATTTTTATCAGTCTTCTCAAATACATTTATAGAGCTAACTTAAGCATGAGTTAAGCCACACTTTTTTTCGTTTAAGTGAGGTTGAACATCCTTCCGAACACCAGTTCCATACTAGTCTGATCTGTCTTAGGATCGAGTGGCAGCCTCAACCCAAATGGAAGTGCAATGCGTCCTGAAACATGGGTTCCTTACTAACTAGGCTTTGAAATGATTTTTGTTGAATTGTGAGAGTTTATGCCGGCTATTGGAAACTAAAGGAAAAACCTTTGTAGAGCTTTAAAGGACTGAACAACTATAATTTCAGTGCGAAAAACTTACTTTTCTCCCTTCTCTATTTGTGAGTTACTCGAACCTTTAGAATTGCATCTCAACTGCATTCACTCGAGCAATTTGCGATCTCTTATTTCTGCATGCACTTTGATTTGGTTTTGAAAAAGCTATAATCTTTTAATCTGCAGAACATGTTAAAGTTTCTACTCAAGGAAAAACCTTTGTAGAGCTTTAAAGGACTGAACAACTATAATTTCAGTGCGAAAAACTTACTTTTCTCCCTTCTCAATTTGTGATTTACTCGAACCTTTAGAATTGCATCTCAACTGCATTCACTCTAGCAACTTGCGATCTCTTATTTCTGCATGCACTTTGATTTGGTTTTGAAAAAGCTATAATCTAATAATCTGCAGAACAAATTAAAGTTTCTACTCAACTTCCCCTATAGACGTGAATTAGATAACTAATTTATGGATATATGCAGTGTTCTAGTTATATTCCTGAGCAAAATCTGCCTATTTTGGGAAACATTCTGCTTAGTTTCAGTGACCTTGCAAGGCTCCCAAGTGTCTCTTTCATCTTTTGTAATTGTTGTTTGAAGCCTGCTATTGCTACTATCATAAATTGTTTTTCTTCCACAAGACGTACGTTAATGGGTGATGTTTTGATGGCTTTTTTGTTGTTGCTACTGAAATATAGTGAACGGTTCTTGTGAGAGGATGCAGGTTGTTCAAGGGTGAACCATTGTAACTGTGCGTACATCTAATTTGTCAATTTCCCTCTTTTCGAGATATATATGTGCTATAACAATTTAGAGCATGTTCAACTAAGCTCAAACTAGCTTCTTTCACGAGTACGTAGTACAAAATGTATTTAAAACCAAAATTTAGTAAGTAATTCCTTAAAAGAAAATATGTCAACTTTAGTGATGGATGAATTTGTAGAACATATCCAAACTAAGGTCAATTGATGTATTCTTTTTAGTTTTTACTAATGCAATGATTTAGTTTAACTGACGAATCTGAAATAAGGACACGAGCATATAGAAATCTGAAGGTTTTTGTTGTCTTAATCTATAGGATTAATCTATATATCAACATTGAAGAAAAAATGAAAAAAACCGAAAGAAAAAAGGGAAAAATAAAACATGTCAACCCCTCTTAACAGTCAACCCCATTTTTAAGTGTGCTTGTCATCCTATAAAAATTAAATTGTTTGCTACAGTATTATTTTTTCACTACACATTCCCAAAATAAAATATTCTACACACAAACCAATAAAGTTTCTTTAAATTTCAATCACACATTCTCTAAAAAATGTTATTCAAAATTTTATTCTTTTCCTCATAATGGAAGACAAACAGGGACTAAGTCTAATGGAAGCTGTTTACACTTGTATGGAATGGCGTCCGGGAGTTGTTCTCTTCTATATGTACATTTTTTACACAACTATGAGTTCTAATGTACTGATATGTCAAAAATGTACTTTTAGAAGGAGAAACATCAAGTTCACGACAACATGTCTCATCTCATACACATCATGACAACATAAGTAATTTACATTACCTTGGATTTAGAAGTTCCAAAAACGAGCATCTAAGCTCAACAAAGAATGTAGCATTATGTTTTTACAATACCTCAATAACTTATTGATTAAGCTCATGTTTGGTATAGATTAAAATTCATATTTTAATCCAAGTCAATGTTAACAATGAATTTTAATAATATATTTCATATGTGACTCACAATTTTTCAACCAAACATTTCATTAATTTTCATCAAAATTTACTAAAAATCTAATTTTAATTTCCACCAAACAGGGCTTAAAGAATCCCGAACGTCATTAAAGTTTAAAGGAATTAAAAAAAACTCAAAATTCTTTATAGCGTGCAGACTA
>CAIGRB010088665.1:5612-20239 GCA_903798255.1 Fraxinus quadrangulata | reverse complement strand
ATATATATATATATATATATATGAAGAGAGAATGTGATAGTAAATATTAATTTTCATATTTTAATCGTTGCGTGTAGTAAATTTTTATATGTAAATTTACATTTGTTAATAATTAATAATTTTTCTAAAAGATATAAATTTAAAAAAAATATCTAATTTAAAAGTTCTTAATATATAAGAATGCAAATGATCTTTGACACTCATCGACCACCTCCAACGACTCTAAGATATGTGAAGTGGTAAAAAGAGGAATTTATTTAAACTTTTTGTATAACTTAAATTTTTTAAATTTCAAGACATGCGCGTTTTTTCTGCTAAAATCATGATATGTTACATTATAATAATATAGGTATAACATGTTAGACATAGTACGATATGTGACGAGTGAGTGACTTAATATTAATCTTTACGAAATGGTACCACCTGCCCACACGAATTTAATGCGTGATTTATTGCGAATGGTACAAGAGTCGAGCAGACAAAATCAAGCACCTCCACCACAAAATGCACCGCCACAGCAAAATGCACCTCCATCTGTCAATGGAACTGTCTCAATGGTTGAGCAGTTTCATAGGTACAAGCCTCTTACTTTTGACGAAGGTTCTGATCCACGGTCGTTGAGGAGTGGAGTCTAGAACGCATCTTTCAACACATTGCTTATACGGATGCACAGAAGGTACTATGTGCGGAGTTTATGTTTGTTGTAGTAGCCAGTCACTAGTGGGAGTCTGTCTCACGCACCAGGACCGAAGAGTAGTAGCGTAACCTGATTTGGGAGTAGTTTAAGGACAAAGTGATGGCAAAATATTTCCCACGAGATTTGAAAGATTTCAAAGAATCAGAGTTTCTGCAACTAAGACAGGGGAAAATGTTGCTTACTGATTACAAGAAACAGTTTGAACAGCTCTCAAGATATGCTCCGCACTTGATAGATATAAAAGTTAAGAAGATCAGGAGGTTCGAGAATGGACTACGCCCGGAGATTGGCATGATCATCATGTCTCATCGTTTCACTTCATATCATTAAATGTTGGAGATGACTCATGCTATTTCATATCAAATGACTATATTTGAGCAGTATGCCTAGCAGGGCAATGAGTCATTGGGAAAAATAAAGTGGAATGATCAGAACGAGGATGGATGTAATTGGCAGAGTAAAAGACCAATCACAAGAGTTCGTATCGGTGGGACGAGTGAGAGTATTACACCTTATCCTAAGTGTAATAAACTCCACAAGGGTGAATGCTTGCTTGGGAAGAACATGTGTTTTCGGTGTGGTAAGCCGGGACACATTGCTCTAAACTATACGGAACCTCCAAAAAAGAAGGGTGATGATCAGGACAAGAATAAGAAAGGAAAGATCCGAGTTTTTGCACTAAATTAACATGAGGCGGAGCAGGACTCGAATGTGATAGCAAGTATTTTATTATTATTTGAAGTACCTGTTTAAGTTCTTGATTTTGCATCTTCTGTTGCTAAGTCTAATAGTATAATTACGAAACAGGTATTCTATTATTATCTGATGTACCTGCTTACGTACTTTTTGACACTAGGGCTACAAATTCTTTTATCTCTACATCATTCGTTGCTAGTTCTAACTTTGCATGTATGAAAAAGAAAAATGAATTAGATGTTAGCATCCATTCAGGAAAATCTCTTTGCACAAATCAGATGACTAAAGTTATGAAGTTAGAGATTGACGAGAAAATACTACAAGCGGACTTATACCTTTTGGAGATGAAATATTTCGACATTATTTTAGGCAGGACTGGTTAGGACTCAATCATGCCAGCATTCGATGTCATGAGAAGTATTATTTTATAGATCGAAAGAAGAAGAGTTTCATTTTTTTGGAGCAAAATTCAAGTCTCTACCTCGCCTTGTATCGACTTTGCAAGCGGAGAAAATGATGAGAAATGAGTCATACTAGGGATTTTTAGTTAATATCATATGTTCCAAACATAGAGAAACAACCGTCAATGATATTAACGTTGTGCGAAGACTTTGCAGACGTATTCCCAGAAGATTTACCAAGTTAGGACTCAATCATGCCAGCATGCGATGTCATGAGAAAAAAGTATTATTTTATAGATCGAAAGAAGAAGAGTTCCGTTTCTTTGGAGCAAAATTCAAGTCTCTACCACCCCTTGTATCGGATTCTTAGTTAATATCATCGGTTCCAAACATACAAAAACAACTGTTAATGATATTAACGGTGTGCGAGACTTTGCATACGTATTTGCCTTGACTTTATTTCAGTAGTGTTTTCTTCCTATCTAGAAGAGTTGCTTTTTTTTGGAGCAAAATTCAAGTCTCTACCTAGCCTTGTATCGACTTTGCAAGCGGAGAAAATGATGAAAAATGAGTCATACCAGAGATTTTTAGTTAATATCATATGTTCCAAATATACAGAAACAACTGTGAATGATATTAACGTTGTGCAAGACTTTGCAGACGTATTCCCAGAAGATTTACCAGGTATTCCACCAGATAGGCAAGTGGAATTTACAATTGACTTGGTTCCTGGAGCGGTGCTAGTATCTAAGGCTCTGTACCGAATGGCACCGAAAGAACTTCAAGAATTGAAGTTACAATTGGAAGAATTGCTGGAAAAAGGTTTCAATCGATCGAGTGTATCTCTTTAGGGGGCTCTTATACTTTTTGTGAAGAAGAAGGATAGGAGTATGGGGATGTGCATTGACTATCGAGAACCGAACCATCAAACCATCAAAAATAGATACCTTTTGTCAAGAATAAAAGATTTATTCTATTAGTTAAAGGGTGAAACGATATTTTCGAAGATCGACTTGAGATTGGGATATCATCAGCTAAAGGCCAAGGCAAACGATATATCGAAAAATACTTTTAGGACTCATTATGGACATTATGAATTCACTTTCATGCCTTTTGGTTTAACCAATGCTCAAGCTGTATTTATGGATCTCATGAATCGAGTATTCTATCAATACTTAGATCAATTCATCATAGTATTTATTGACGATATACTTGTGTACTCCAAAGATAAGAATCAACATGAAGAACAACTCTGAGTAGTACTTGAAACATTGAGGAAGGAGAAATTATATACCAAATTCAAGAAGTGTGAATTTTTGCTCGCTCGAGTAGATTACCTTTGTCACGTGGTTACTGCCTAGAGAATTGAGGTAGACTCAATTAAAGTGGAAGTAGTAACTAATTGGCCTAGACCGACTACTATGGGTGAAGTTCGCAATTTCTTAAGGTTGGTTGGCTATTATTGAAGATTTAAGGATTTCCCAAAAATAGCAGGTTCGATGACTTAGTTGACTGAAAGGGTGTGAAGTTTCAGTGGACGAAAAAGTGTGAAAAATGATTTCAGGAACTCAAGCAAAGACTAGTCTCGGCTCCTGTATTGAAATACTTGAAGGTTCGAATGTGTTTGTAATTTATAGCGACGCTTCCAAGCAGGGTCTATGCTGTGTTTTGATACAACGTGGAAATGTGATTGCTTATGCCTCAAGACAGTTAAAGCAGTATGAACCGAACTATCTAACACACAACTTGGAGCTTGTAGCAGTAGTTCACGCCTTAAAGATATGGCGTCACTATCTGTATAGAGGGAAGTGTGAAATCTATACGGACCACAAGAGTCTCAAATATTTCTTCACACGGAAGGAACTGAATAGGAGACAAATGAGATGGTTGGAGTTAGTGAAAGATTATGATTGTACAATTCTTTACCATCTGGGTGAGGCTACGTAGTTGCAGATGCCTTAAGTAGGAAGACATGATCGCAGTTAGCAGTTTTACCCACGGTGCAGGAACACTTGATAAAAGACTTTGAGAAACTGAGATTGGAAGTCATCATACCGCCAACCCAAACTACAACAAGAATAAGAGTGTATGATTCAACCTACTCTTCGAGATCGAATTAAGGAAGCATACGATAAGGATACATTTTAGCAGAAGATTAGGACTGAGGTTGGTATAAACAAACTTAAAGGATTTGAAGTATCTGCAAATAAAGCACTAACTTTTAAAGGAGGATTATGTGTACCTAAAGATGAAAGTATAAGAAACGAGATATTGAAAGAGGCACACTCCACCCCATATGCTGCACATCCAGGCTGTACGAAAATGTATCCTGACTAGAGAAACATGAAAAGAGAAATTGGTCTGTTCGTGGAGAAATGTATTGTCTGTCCGCAGGTTAAGGCAGAACATCAAAGACCACCAAGACTACTAAAACCATTGGATATTCCAGAATGGAAATAGGAACACATAGTGATGTTTGTGGTAGGCTTTCCAAGATTAGCAAGAGGTCACAATGCTATTTGGGCAGTTTTTAATCGTTTGACGAAACCAGCTAATTTTCTACCAATCAAAGTTAATTTTAATATGGAACAGATCACACAGTTATATATCAGAGAGATAGTCAGATTGCATGGAGTTCTAGTCACCATTGTTTCTGATAGAGACCCCAGGTTCACATTGAAATTTTGGAAAAGTTTGCAGGTTGCCATGGGGACGAAACTGGACAATTAGAAAGAAATATTCAAACTCTTAAAGATATGTTGAGGGCATGTGTTTTAGATCTTGGTGGTAGTTAGGAGACACATCCGCCATTAGTAGAGTTTGCTTACAACAATAGCTTTCAGGTTACTATAGACATGACCCCATATGAAGCTCTTTATGATAGGAAGTGCAGATCTCATATTCATTGGAACGAGGTTGGAGAGAATATAATTTTGGATCCTGAAATAGTTGAACGAACTATTGAAGCAGTTGACAAGATTAGCGCAAAAATAAAGACAGCATAAGATCAACAGAAAAGTTATGCAGATGGTAGAAGGAAGGATTTGAAATTTGAAGTAGGTGATAAAGTTTTCCTAAAGGTAGCACCAATGAAGGGTGCATTAAGATTTGGTAAGAAGGGAAAGTTGAGACCACAGTTCATTGGACCATTAGAAATTCTTGAAATGATTGGTAGTGTGGCTTACCGACTAGCCTTACCACCCGAACTCGCAGCAATGCATAATGTGTTCCACGTTTCGATGATTAGAAAATATATTTATGATCCTTAACATGTAGTAAATTATCAGACATTTGAGGTACAAAAAGACTTATCATATGATAAAATCTCAGCGATGATTTTGGATAGAAAAGTGCACCAATTAAGAAATAAAGAGGTTTCCCTGGTCAAACTTCAATGGTGAAATCATGGACTGACGAGTAAACTTGGGAGAGCTAAAAATCAAGTATCCAGAAATCTTCGATTAAGTCAAGGTAAATTTTTGAGGACAAAAATATTTTAAAGGGGGAGATTGTGGAGCCACGAAAATTTCATAGAATATAATTAAATTATTCGAGGTGCTATATTTTATATTCTAAAAAGTTGGGAGATTAAAGTGATATATGTATTAATTCAATTTTATTTGGGTCAAAATTTAAATTTTTATAGAGCAATAATAAGTATATCAATATTGGGTTCGTTGGATAGCTCTTAATTAATTATATATATTAGACTTGAAAAAAAGTTAATTCAAATAAGGTAGATTCAAAATGATGTAATTCAAAGAAGTTGTCAATAATTAGAAATTTATTTAAGTTTGTTTATTGATTTCACACGTGTATTTTGTTATATAAATATAAAACTATTTTTTTTTTAAAATTAGAAATAGTATTTCAATTAAAAGTACACTTTGATTGGAAATCACATGTCCCAATTTCAATAAAAAAATTTTTGCTTACCCAATTCTTATCCACCATCTTGTGGTGCATGGTTCCCACTTCTAAACACAAACAAACTCTATTAGATTAGGTCATTATTGCCTGTGTGTGTATATGTATGTATGACATGATGGTGAAAGGTACAAACAAAAATACATAGGCATATACACGGGACAAAAGTAGACGCAGAAAAATAAAGTTTGGAACGTGAATTTCAATTTTATCTTGCAAAAACATTATTTGATCTAATAAGATAGGATTATGAGGTGCAAGTGGTTTGTCCCGTTTAATTTATTTCTTCATGTTAATAAATATTATGCTAATGAAAGTTATGTTATGAGATGATTATGATTATGATATGTATGTTATGGTCATTCGGTACCAAATATATGATATTTATTGAGTTATTACTGGTATCTAAAGATAAAATATGACGATATGATATTTTTGACACTTGATTTAATATTTTTATTCGGGATTGCATAAAATATTCATATCCTACTCAGTATTCCCAAATACTCACCATTTTCTCTACTTCTCACAAATTAAAACGAGTTATGGAATGGCGGCGATGAAGTGAGGTCGTTGTGTTTGGATTCATGGGACTCAATAAAATAATTCGATGTAATAAGCCATTTTTAATTTCAGCAATTTCTTAGTTTATTTCATAGGAATTTTTATTTATAAATTTAAGCTATGTTTTATTAGTGGAATTAAAATTTTATTATTTATCTAATAGATACAATATGCATGGTTTTTAATATTTATTTGGTTTCTATTGATTAAATTGTGCCCGTTAATTTCATATACTTACACTGTTGAAATAAATAAATTTGGTAGCGATTTAAATTATAAAATTTAGGTCGATATAACAAATACTTCTAAAGCATTGGATGGTTGAGCGAGCTTGAAATCTTGCAACTTCGAGTACTCGGTATTGAGATGATATATGTGGTCATAGACCTGATCCATATCACACTTCCCATGAAATCTTGTGATACTCTCCCAATTGATTCAGCCTATTTTGGCCAAAGTAGGAAGGATCAGATAACAATAAGTAGTGTCAAGTGATAAGTGTAATTTATTCATCTAAGCATTTAAATCTAAATATTTGGGAGTACTTTTGATGAATTATAGTTTAATCTTGTGTATTTATTATTTGTTAGGTAAAACTCAACGTGAAAGTGGAATTGGAAGGAATGAACGAAAACTTGTGAAAAATGAGGATTTTCAAAGTTTAGGGAATAAATTGTGAAGATCCAAAAGTTGATTCAAACCATTAAATAATGATGGAAGATCATACATGATCAAATGGATGAAATTAGAAGTCAAACGATGTAAATTAGACAAAAAAAGGACCAAGTCATACACCGAGGGAAGTTCATGGACCAAATTGACGTATTTCATTTCTATTCGTTTTAAACTTCTTTCCTATATAACATTATATTTTCATTTTTAAATTTATTTTATTATTGTTCTTCATAATATAAAGGGAAATTGTAGCTAAGATACCAAACATTTTATTTAGTTGCAAACTTTGTCCAAACATTTTGTTTGTGCCACGCGAGGTACCAAACCTTTAAAAAAATCGCAGCTCCAGATCAGATTGATGGTTTCCGTCTATTTGACTACCAAAGTCGTTAGTTGACCCAAAAAAAAAAAGTTAATAATTTTTACCAAATAGACAAGGGCATTGCACACTTTCACTTTCTATTATTGCACTTTACTGTTCATTTTTCCTCCATTTTAATCACTATTAATATACTTCTCTCTCCCACAGTTAGTCAAAAAAATAAGCATGTATGGAGATGAATGTATGCAAATGTGGTTTCCCCGCACTGACCTCAAGGATGGACCTAAACCCAAGAAGAAGATTTATCACTTATCCCCGATGCCAAGATCTAGATGGATGCACCTTTTCTGTGTGGTGTGACCCTCCTATGTGTGAGAGATTTATGGAGCAGGTTCCAAGTCTATTATCGGCTAGGAGGGAAATTGAAGCTGAAATTAGCACCCTCCAAGCAACAAGACCAAATGTCTGGAAGATTTGGTTGTTCGGCTTTGTGTGTGGAGTGTTTGTAAAATTTAAACTGCGATTGCGATAGGGTCAAGGGGCTTAAGTAAAGCTACAGTCATTGACACACAGTGGGGTAGGAAAAATTAGCACGCAAATGGAGATGAATGTATACAGATGTGGTTTCCCAGTACAGATTAAGACCTCATGGACGAACCTGAACTCAAGAAGAAAATTTCTGACTTGTCCTCGAAGCTACGATCTGGGTTGATATACCTTTTTCGTGTGGTGTGACCCTCCTAGGTGTGAGAGATCTAGGGAGTTGATTCCAGGTCTATTATGGGCTAGGAGGGAAATGAAAGCTGAAATCAGCACCCTCTAAGCAACAAGACCAAATTTGTAGAAGACTTGGCTGTTCGGCTTTGTGTGTGGAGTGTTTGTAAAATGGGTTTGTAACTAGGTATGTAAGATGGGTTTGTGGGATGGGCGCTTTTAGCTTCTGAAATTTAGGTTTAGTGTTTAGGCGTTGGGAGTTTTGTGTTATATGTTGTGAAATGTGGATGTAAACAGTGGTTGTGTTGTACCTATTTCTTGGAATGAAGTGCCACTTTTTGTATTATTGCTGGTATTAACTTTCACATTTCTATTTCTAGCTTTTGTTAAATGAGAAATTAAAGTTCATAACACACTACAAACGTTTTGTATATGGTGTATCAAATGTACCAAACCTTTTGTTATAGTTTTAGTGAAAGTACCATACCTTTTGTTATAGTTGAGTTATAGTGCCAAACCTTTGGTGATGGTTGCATTAACTGTACCAAACATTTGATGATTGTTGCATAAGAAGTACCATTTACATAATTCCTAATTGCCCGCACTCGATATTTGATTAAAACAATTTAAAAACCTAATGAAAGAAGAGTGTAATGTAAGGAATTCAACTTCAGCAGCCCAGAACAACATATGTGACTATTCCATTCAAAATTCCAGGCCACTTTACAATATCACAACATTTGCTACATATGTTTCCAGTCCACATTTCAAAATATACATCATTTGCAAAATCATTGAAGTTTAATTTACAAAATCATAATATTCATAAAATAAGTTCACTTCCCAACAAAACTATAAAGGAAAAAACACATCATATTGAAGATTTGGATCCTTGATTCTTGGACTTCTTCATCTGTGCTGTGAAGTTATTTTTTATGGTGCTCTTTTCTTCCCTTTTGATGCAATTGACTGTGTATCTTGTTGAGACTTAGGTTACGTGCTTGGTTGTGATTCTTGTTGTAAACTAGCTTCACCAGACAGTAGTCCCTTATAGCTTCTTTTATTATGTCCAGATCCCTCACATCGTTTACACGTTATCTTCATGCCAGTCATTCCCTCTCTTAATTCTTACAGGTGGCTCAGTCTGTGACCTTCTTCTCATTTTTATTGGGTACGCCTACCTTTTTTTTTGCAGTTGATTCAGATGGTGCTTTCCCAGCTTTGAACATAGCTCAGGTCTTAACATAGGTTGGATCACTGGGAGAATAACACATGAGGTATGTTTCCTTGCGACAACATGGATCAATATAGTCATATATGCATATATCCCTTGAAAGCATGCTTGATATTGCATGGGGACATAGTATTCCAGTCAACTGCCATTTTCTGCATATGCATTCATGTATTGTCAAATCAACACTCCACCTCAATACATCTCTGCTGGTTATCTCAAACTTATGACTACATGTGTAGTCTGCCTTCAAGTACATCGCCTCACCCTTAGCCTTCTCAATGATTTTCATTACTCTTAGCCCAAATGCTGATCCTACCTCTGTGTTGATTTCCTTTTGTAGTTATTCTTATCATTTGCTGATGTTTTATTTTCTTTAGCATTGAGATAATGGGCTTCTTTCTAGCTACAAAAATGGAAGAGTTGAATGCCTCGCACAAGTTATTCAAAAGAATATCACATTTGGAATGCTCTTGAAAATGTGATCTGCTCCATTGGGAATGTAGTTTTCATTGAACCAGTTGTAACTGTAAACTTTTTCATTAACATCTTTCAACTCATTCATTGCATTCCTCCACTCTGGCATAGTTGTTGCCCTTGCTGCAACCCAAAAAAAATTCTTAAGGGTCAAGCCTTTGTGTACCAAAGTGAAATTGTTGTATAAATGTCTAGCACAACATATGTGCTCAGCCCCTTCACATAATTGACTTATACAATCTACCAAACTGTTTTATTTATCGGAAATGAATTTCCATGCTCTAGGATTGTACATCCCTATGTCGTCAACCAACAACTGTATGAACCATTGCCAATTTGTTTTGTTCTCAGCATCTACAACTGCCCATGTTATAGGGAACATACAGTTCTCACCATCAATGCCAACAACTGCCTACCTTGTGCAGACTTTATGAAGAAACCATTCAACTTAACTACTGGCCTACACACAGCCTTAAAACCTTCATTACAAACCCCTAAACATATATACAATCTCTTAAAAGTAGGACATGAACCTTCAATCTGCAATGTACTATCAGGATTTATTCTCTTTAACTCCTCTCCAAAATCCAATAAAATTTTGTACTGTCTAGCTACAATCTGATGAACCACTTCTGCACATTTAAATCTTGTTTTGTAGAACCAATGCTTTGAAATATCATACATGCAATATTCTTTCACAATTTCCACAAAACTGCTCATTAGAATATTATGATCAGATCTAAACTTTTTTATGTATTTTTTTGCCAAATAACCTATATTAACTCTTTTTATTTTGTCACACCATGATACATGTGTGCTCATCTCTGAATGTGTTAATTCTAAGATCGTTGTCTGATTGTTGGTATGCATATAGAACCCAAGGGCAGTTATCTTGACATCTAACTCTCAACTGTGTCTTCATATTTTTCACATATCTGAGTTGCTTAGAACTTTTAACTGAGTACTGAACTGTTGCAGACCTTAGAATCTTGACATTGTCAAATTTCATTCGTGTAAGAAATAAATAAACCATGTTGTCAATCACATTTTAAAATAAATAATTAAGTATTTATGACAAATACATTACCTAACTTGAACTTTGGATCATCCATATCAGTTGCAGGGTTAAACCAGCACTCATTCATCCTTTTGGCAAATGATCCCTCACCCTCATTGTCACTGGGTAAGCTCCTAAACTCATCTGAGTCGTTATAATATATTCCAACTTCTTTTTGAGGAACTGCCTCATCTTCTTGCTCACCCCTTCCACTATCTATGTCAATATCAAAACCTTCACTCAACCTGAAATATGTGTTTTCATTATTGTCATCCATGTGTATATTTTCTTCCTGCTCATACTCCAACTAATTGAATTCCTAAAAAGAAAACCCTATTCATATTCATCATTTATGGAATCTACTTGCACATCAGATACATGGTCTTCTTGCTCAACATGATGATCTGTTTCAGTGTCAATATGTGATTCAGTTTGCTCTAGTTCAATATGTGGTTCAGTTTGCTTTGTGTGCTCTGGTTGCTTTAGTTCAACATCAGTTTGTCCAGCCTGCACCTCTGATTAACAATGCTGCACATCAGGTTCAACAGCCTCACCTCTGATTGACCATGATGCATATCAGTTTCAACAACATGCACCTCTAGTTCAACAAACCGCACATCAATTTCACCAGTCTGGACGCTAGGTAAGTCTGCTTCAAAAATACCGTCAAAATTCACACCAACAATTGGTTCAGCCCCAGTTAAATCAACCTCTATTTTCCCAACCTCTACCTCTGTTTGATCAACATATGCTTTACCAGTATCAGCTACTTCATCTCCTTCCATGTCATCTACTTCATCATCTATGTACAAGTGATCACCTTCTAATGAATCATCATAAATCTCAATAGTATAGCATGGTTACTTCTCATCCACTGGTTCATCATGTACACTAAACTTTACAACATTGACCCACTACTCACCAATCTCAAAATCAACCACATAAACATTTTCATCCTATAGCAACTCCAAAACCTCAACTACAGGCAAGCAATATAATTCAGCCATCCTACTTTCGCCAAACCACTTCACTACATTCTTGAAATCTGAATCTTTGACCAACTGAATGATGCTTCACTCAATCTCTTATTCTCCATCTTGTACATATATCTGTTTCTACCAGAATATCTCAACATCTTCATGTCATTGTCAAGAATAAATTTGTTGAAAAAACAAGGTCGACATAGTTTAGATAACTTACTTTACCATACTTGTACACAAAATTTCACATCTTTCTAAATAAAATTCCACCATGATATAGGCATATGTTAAAATACTATGTATTTTCCCCTAAAAAAATGAAAACAAAATAAAATCAAGCCCTAACCATTTTTAGTTCGAGCAATGCACATGTACAGAATAAGCTCTTACACAGTATATTAACTCTCAAATTATCAAATCTCTCAACATTTTCACATTTTCCAGTACAGGAAGACAATCTATACGCACGGCTTGTACTAGCAAAATTTCATATCGTAAATGAGAATTCCAGGGAGCACACTTACCATATACAAGTTGGGGAAGAGAGACTCGAATATGGAAGATCATCTTCTTCTTCGTATTTGTCATCCTCATTTTCGTGGGTTTTCGTAGGTTCCATAATGGATGATGAAATGAAGAGTAACCAACGTTTTTTGATTTTAAAGAAAAAATGTGTAATGTCCAAATTGTCCTTGTCGATTTGGTGAAAATTATTAATTTTTTTCATTTTTGAGGTCAACTAACGATCTTGGTAGTCAAATAGACAGAAACTGTCAATCTGGATTGGAGCTGCAATTTTTTAAAGATTTGGTACCTCGAATGGTACAAATGAAAGGTTTAGGAAAAATCTGCAATTAAATGAAAGGTTTGATACTTTGACTGCAAATTTCCCTAATATAAAAAAAAAAACATTTTATTCGTAGCATTAATTAGATTTTTTGTTTATTATCAATTTTATTGTAAACTTCAAATAGAACTAAACCAGTCTGGTTCTAGATCTAAAATAACAAGTGGAGCTGGGCAAGGCCCGCCTAGTCGACATAGAGGCCCAACATTCTCATCCAATTGAATCGGCCTGAAACACGTCATAGACGTACGTGTCAATTCACCATTGGGCAATACCCATAGAGCCCACACACTCATAAAAACCCTCGCAGCACTCCTATTCACAGTCATTGGTTTTGATTAGTTCACTTTCAGAGTTGGATCTTATAAAAGAGACGAAAATGGCGAGATATTGGTCACAGCAGCTACTACTTTTCGGCCTTATACTCTTCCTCGGCCTTGTTGCCACTCAGGTTCTTGTTTTAGCAGAAGAATTTTTCTTTTTTGATGTTTCTTGGTTGCGATTGGAACGATATTTGATTTTCTGTAAATTTGATTGCTATGAAATTCAGTGACTTGTATTAGGAAATGGAATAACTGTAGGATCTTACTGTTATTAGCGTATTTTGTTTTCCGATCTGGTTTTGATAGAGTCGATCTGAGGACAGAATTACTCGAAATCAATTTGGTTGCCAGTTTGGCGATTGATCTGAATAAAATTTTGAAGCCAGAAAAAAATGTTGAAAAGACTAGTTTGTCGATTCAATTGTATTAATACAGAATTCTGGGACTAGCTGCAAAAAAAAAAAAAAAAAAATGATTACAAGGAATGCTGGATACTGGGATCAATTGTTAGGAACCTATTATGAAGCAAAATTGTGTTCCACAACGTGTTATTATGTGAGCTTGAAATGTCTTCGGATCAGATTTTGTCTCTTCGCTTTGCAAAGAAAATGACTGTCTCTTTTTAGTAGCCTTTTCATTTCCAGATGGTGCCTAAATTTGTTATCTTACTGAAAGAATGAGAGATTGTTATGAATGATTCATTGTGTTTCGAAGTGCAGGCAAAGAAATCAAAAGAAGATTTGAAGGAAGTGACCCACAAGGTTTATTTTGATGTTGAGATTGCAGGAAAACCAGCTGGTATGCTCTTAATCTCAAAATGTGTTTTATTCAATAAACTCCCAAGGGAGTTGTTGACACAGTATTAAAAATATTTTTATGATACTGCTTTATAATTTGAGGACTTTCATTGAACACTTCTTTTCATTGTAAAAGAACCTGGAAAGTTTTCTCTGGAAAGTTTTCTCCTTTTGGCTTGTGCATCTGGAATTTGTGACGTTTAAGTTTTGTTTATGCGGGTAATGTGTATCAGCGAAGTTGGCCATCTTATTGGCAGAACGAGGAAGTGGTATTTCTTGTCAAACTGATGTGGAGAGATTCTTAGCCTTGATTGCTTTAAGATTTTTGCACTAGAGAGAATTCACGATTCAAGTTGTTTAGCTGTTTGTGAATACTACCAGGAAACATTGTTAACCTTTTTGGAAGGAGAGAATAGGATCCTGAAGAATTCCGAACATTCCAAGCTCCCGATAGATATCACATCTAGTGTTGGATTTGCATCACAAGATCCAGAAGACTTCAAAAGATACAAAAATTTCTACAAAACTGAACTTTTTCAAAAATCAAATCTTCATATGATTTATGTAGTCTTATATTGCCATATTTTTCCAGTATTTATTTCCAAATTGGAAACTAATAATTGATAACTAGATCAATTCCAAGAAACTTGGAATTACCAAAAAATCATCACTTAATCCATTTTAATCCCCAACGTTCTGGAAATCATTAAGAGCTGAAATGTACCAAAATCCCTTGACTGACATGCTAAAACACAAAGATCCAAATCCTTCTCTCATCTTTCCATGATCCTTATATTGCCGGCCTCATTCTTCCTCGATTGGAGAAAACTCATCTCTTGTTTTCTGGTACTTTGGCACAAGACTTTGTATGCATTACCAGGAAGTGAGACAGAGACCCCCCCCAAAAAAAAAAAAAAAA
>CAIGRB010088621.1:0-32749 GCA_903798255.1 Fraxinus quadrangulata | reverse complement strand
TGATCAAAATCTCTTTCGTCCCGAGAAAAGGCGGAAAGTTGTCTAGCAGAGCAGACTACTGCCGCACGGTATCCCTTTTTGTGCTAAGAAGAAAGGCACCACGTGAAAACATGGTGTGATGATAGGGTAGGATTGGAAGTCGTATTTTTTTTTCAAACTGTCATAATATATATTGACACGCATCTCTCGTTGAGTCGTCACTGTAGCAAAGCTCTTTTCTCTAATTAGTTTTTGCACTAATTGAGACTTTATTAAGCCCCTGTTTGGGAACCATTATAATGAGTTTGGGAGGTAATGAATTTTGAAATACGGATTTTTTTGAAGAAGTACAGTTAAAAAAGAAGGAAATTTTTTGAATTTATGTGTAATATTATTTTACTGAAAATGTGTGATTAAAATGAAGAGAGAAAAATATGTATTAAAATATAATGGAGAACAAATAGAGGTTAAATTGATTTAACAAAGAAAATATTGATCTTGTGAAGAGTTTTGCCTTGATTCAAAAGATCTGTTACACATTTAATATTGTCCGACTCATGCATTTGCATAATCATGTATAATGTCGTTTTACTAATTTAAAATCGTGGTTATATTTTAAGAGTTCACAATATTTGATGATAAATCGGTAATTAATGGTGGATTCCGTATCAAATAATGTTATATTACTCTAGTGCATTAACTATCGTCCATCTATAAAAATAATCTAAAGGACAAAACTTCAATGATCAATTAATTGAAGGAAGCTCAATTGAAATGAACCGAAGAAAGTTGTTCGCCATATAATTTTTGTGGAGAAAAGGTATGTTCTCATTTCTTTAACTTCAACGTGCTTTTTAGTGTTTTAGTTTTGTCAAGTTTTTATATTTTTCAATATGCATCACATATAATTTTATTTATAGCACAAAATTAATGTATGAAAGTTTTTGAAACGATTTAAAAATGAAATAGAAGTCAAAACGAGAATTGTTCCTCAAAATTCCAAAATTTTTACCGTGTATGACCTCGAAAAATGGTTCCGACACGTGGTCAACAGAACGATACTCCACGTTAGCTCTTCTCTGCGTACGATAGCACACCGTTAGTCACTCGTGGTCTTTTTTAGTAGGGTTGTAAGCGACCGTGGCACTCCGACGGTCAAGTCAGTATTTCAGTCAACCGAAAAATGATGCTGACGGTGAAGCAATTGCTGGGACGCGGTTGAGAATGTGCGCAAATGTAGCGAAAGATTTCTTATAACTAAATATTAGAATGCAAAGACTCGAAATTCTAACTCTCCCTTATCATTGTGCGGGAGTATTTATACTAGATAAGAGAAGAGGATAATCGTTCGATGGGAGGACACGTGGCTTCAGATCTTGAATGTGTCATCCTTTCATAAGCGTCAGTCTGTCAATCCATAGGCTGGCGGTCATTAAATAATTTCTGACATAGCAACTGAGTTAACCGTTTGTATTCTGTCACAAGTCTCATCAATCAGTCAAGGACTTGACTTTGAATAGATCTCATAAAAGATCTTGATAGAGATGTAGCAAGGCAGATTGTGAAGTGTAACGAATGCAGAGTGCGAGTCTTCACATCCGTCGTGAGTGGCGGATGAGTTCGGTTCTTTTACAAGGTGGGGCAATAGTGTTTCAGTTCAGAGATATTAAATCAGTTCGTCCTACACGAATTCAATTTATCTGCAACGTGGCACACCAGATCAGTTCGACCAACATGTAACGGATGAGGTGGATGAACGAAATGGAGGACCTCAGAAGGCCTGTAACACCATGTTTAAGTAAATTTATTTAATTAATCTTTTTAAAATAGTAATTAATAGATATTTAGATTTGAGGAACCGTTAGCAATATTTGTACCTTATTAATATAGTTATGATTTTTTGCAGCAGTATTTAAGACAAATAAAATATTTGACAATTTGGTTGTGAAAAGTGTGTAAATTAATGTAATGTAAAATCCCATCTTTTTTTCTTTTGAAGGTAAATGTAAGATCATATCTTGTTAAATGTAAGCGAAAATATGCATGATAACATAAAAGTAAAAGTAAATTTACATAGATTGAAGGATGAATTGGAAATTACGAAATATGTTTCTCCCATATTGGGGCTATTATACAGTGTAGATGTAGAGATCATAAATGACGGGTGTCTTGATGAATGATAGTAGTAGGACTACATATTGTTCCTTACTTGTATTACTATTAACTCATACAAGCTTATCCTAAATATAAATGGCGTAGGACTTGATAACGGCAGACGCTCTTTTACTGCCTTTTTCTAGTGCGTTGCACGTGCATTGTATTCGTAGATGCATTTGATTGTCGTTTGATGCCTATAACATGTAGGGATTCTATCCCGATTCTTATGCCTTGTTTGATAGAGTGAACCAACTCGTACTATATTATAGAAGAAAAACATGCTAAAATCTTCTTTATTGTTATCAACTATGCCCTTGACACCTTGACATGCAACTCAAAAATGTTTCCATTTGGATACAGCTTACAATTTGGTTTATAAATTCAGTCCAAGTCGAACATTAATTTCAACCACATATTCATAACCATCGATCGCTATTATCCACATATTTCGTGGAACCTAGTACTATTCCTATTACCGTTTATAAGTTTGCCAACAGAATCTAATTCGCCTAGGAATTTAAATCAAACCTTCAAAAGTCAAGAGTTATAGAGCTCATTATATTTGCAAAAGGAAAAAGGGAGTTTTAAGGTATTACAGTGTCGCACACATCAAGGCCAAAGTCATTAATTCACAGTAATAAAGCCAATGCAATTTGGATTCCCTCTATAAAGGTATGTACTAAAGAATATGCAAATAATGGTAGAAACCAAGAACATAAATGCAAATGAACTAAGATAGGAAATACAAAGAAGCGCCAAAGCAACGTGCATACGCACCTAATCAATCAAACGACGTGACGGTTCAGACGGTGGAGAAAAACAAGCTTTTCCCTCCTACTTGCAGGATAATAAATTGTCATTTTGTGTGTGAGCTCCTGGAGGTTAGCAGCCACTGACAACTACTGCCAAATATATAGAACTTGTTGGGATCGAACAAAATGCAAAGTATACAATATTGCACGATCCCATATCAGACACCATTGCGAATTTTCGAGAAATTGTCATGCCATTACAACCAGAGAATGAATATATGAAACCAGAATTGAAGGTAAAGGGGGAGGAGGGAAGGGGGGCAGCCATATGTTACTTAAAATATTCAGTATTTCATAAAGAGAAGAGAATGAACCAGTATCAAAATAGTACGTTTATTTTTCACAATATGATCATATTTATGCAGTCGTTATGCTCAGAATACATTTTTGATAAACTGAAATAGAATTTTTTTTAGAATCAAGGTTCAAAGTAAGTGTTTCCATGCAAGGATAAAGAAGCCATGCATCTAAAGAAAGACACTGCAACAAAGTTCTCAAAATTCCATAACGGACATGTAAAATCCTAAAGAGAAAACCAAGACCTCTCTAATCACATCAAACAATAACCATTTTTATAATGTAACAAAGTGAAGTCTCATAAAACCGATTGTCATGCTGCACCGTGCTGAGTACTACAAAAAAAAAAGGATACTACTTTCAAAGACAGAATAAAAAAGTCAACTGCTACAAGAAAACAAGGTTGACATTGAAGATGGCTACCAGTGGTCAATTGAAACAAAAAAAATAAAAAGGGAAATCTTTCTCGCCCTCTTTAATGTAAAGAAGCACGACCTATAGTATATGTTTACAGAGTGTAAAGTCCAAAGTTTTAATAAGAAGCTAAACTAATCCACAATACACTGAGAGTTACACCTCAAACACTTGACAAGTCACTGTCACAACAAAGTATCAAATTCAAGTAAAAGATATCACAAAGGACCAGGCTGATAACTAGCATTCTCTGAGATGAAATCATGGCAAAGATATGTTATCAACATTATATATAATCCATGAGCCAAAGATATGATTCCAACAACCAATGCAATTCATGAGGGCAAATCCATGTAAAAAATTTAGTTTCTCAAATAAAAAACACAGTACATGTACAAAATCATTAGAGTATATGGAGTGCGCGGATGTCTTTCTAAAAACTTTGAGCCCAATACATCCAAACCAGTAAAGAAGAGTACATCAGCTACCTGAATGTAGGTGGTGAAACTTTCATTTGGAGCAGAAAAAAGCATACCTTTTGCCCGCATTTTATGTACTTTTTCTTTTCATGTTGTGCAGAATAAGGGGTGTTCCCTCGAATAGATCCAACAAATAATTCTCCAAATCCTCGCCAGTGTATTTTATGTATTTTCCAGCATTCCTCCCACTTTCTAAATGATTCCCAAACCTTCCCAAAAATGAGCGGTAAGCTGGAATGACTTTTTCTGAAATTGATATTCGAAGCTCTTCACGTAGCTGAGGATCTGGAACCTTCCAACCCGTCTGAATCCTGTAGATATCTTCAAAGCATGCATTAAAGTTCTTAAACCTCTCCTTTAGAACCACCTTCGAGACATTGCTTGAGCTCCCACCTGTCCCTTCATCTTTCAAACAAGATAAGACCTTGCTCCAAGTTGCCCTTAGATAATATGTTGAATACTGTCGAATCTGACCCCCTCGTTTTTTAATCCAGTTATCTCCCAAAAGGTTTCGAAGCTGTGAGTCTTTCACTTTCTGGACGATGTAAAGAATATTGTTCATTAAAAATATATTTTGCAGTGCATTATCGTCGTACATTCTCGACTTCTCCTCAAGATTTGACTCCAATGATTTGATCAGTGCCAATAGACGTCGAGCTACCAGTGACATGTTATCCACCTCCAAATTATCTTTATTCTCACTCAGTGACTCTCCTGATTCATCCTCCACATTCTCCAAAAGTGCATTGAGAGTATCGGTATAATCCACAAGCAGTTTCACATAATTCATAACATAGCGAGAGAGTGGGTGAATCTCACCATTCGGTATCGGCTTCTTAGAAGCCTCCCCCTTCACCGCGTTCTCAAACGCTACGAAAATCCCAATGACCGCATAGCCTAACCCATCCAACACGCCCTTGGTCTCGCTACAAACCATTTCACCAGCTTCTTCATCCATAAATAGAGCCTGCAAATCAGGCAAAACCTCAGCCAAAGTATCATACATATCAAGGACCCGAAAAAGTTTCTCCGAGGACCTCCTTCCTATTGCAACAGCCTCACCAAAACTCAATAACTGCATCACACAACCTTTGGACGTCTCCAGAAAGCAAACCTCCTTGATCAAATCAGACCCACTAAAGATCTGCTCACAGAGGCGTTTTTCACTTGACAAAAGACCACGAACAACGACTTTAACAGCTTGAATCCACTTCTTCATTTTATCATCCAATGAAGGCCACTCAATCTTCTGAACCTCCTCAATGCTCAACACCTCTAATCCAAGGATCATCAAGCATTCATCAAGAACATCACGGCGAACAGTACAATAAACCTGGCAACATTCCTTTTCATACCCAGATCGTATCATCCGATCTGCAATCTCTTTCAGATCAATCACTGCATCTGGGTGAACCAAATCAAGGGAAATATCATCTCCCCCCAAACTAACACCTCGACTGTGCCTACGCTGACTATATCCTCCACTGCTAACATCATCGAGATTCACACTGGCATCATCATTAAAAAGATCCGTTGCAGCCACAGCCATTGCCGCAGAAAACGACGAGAGCGAAGACCGATGAAGGCGATCAGGGTCAAGAGGAACCGTATTACCAATCAAGATATGCCTAAACTCATCCTCCAAGCGCGTCATCGCCAATTGCAGTGCGTTCTCCGCCCTATCCATAACATCATCCTTCACATCTCCCACCCTAATTTCGCCTTCCCGGTTATTCAAATTCAATTCCTCAGTCAATTCTATGATCTCATCAATAGCATCCCAATAATCCTCGCTTATTGAAGACGAATTTACCTCATTCAGAATGATCTTCTCAGCAGCCTCAAATCGGGGGTCGTCGGAAGGTGGGTCCTCGCCGGAGACAAAGGAGGAGAGATTGGAGAGGCGGTTATCGAAGGCTGAGAGAATCAGCAACATATCATCGGCGTCTGAAGTGTTGTTAAGACTCTGAACGATCCTTTGTGCAGTAGCTAAAACCTTATCTTGTCCTTCTACAGTTGCTGCCATCGCTGTCGCCTTCCCTATATGAAAATGTATAGATTCAAATGGGTTTTGTGCAAATAAGGGTTCGGGTTTTTTGGGAGGCGAAATTCAAGGATTCAAACGTTTGGTTTCCATTATTGATTTCTCTCTCTGTGAACTCCGCGTGTGTGTGTGGACGATTGAATTTCTGAAACATAGAAACGACGACGTAAGCAGCGTCCGGACCGGACCGTTTGATTTGGGTCTGACAGGTGATCAGGCCGGTTTGTTTTGATAACGTCGTCAGCGGGGTGAAAGATGCCATCGTGCAATGGGCGGGCCAAGGGTTGAATTAAAAGATCTCAATTTTTTTTGTATTATCTATTTATTTAGTATTTATAAAATACAATTTAAATTTTAAAAAAAATGAGTTTCCGATAGGACAAGTTGGGATAGGAATGAGATTTGTTCGTCATTCCTAACACTGTATTGAACATTTTCATTGAAAAATTTTCAATCGAACTCGATTTATTTTAAATTGATCTACAGGATTTAGTTTCAATTAAAATTTAACTGATTTCAATCTTAAAGTAAAGAACTAAGTTGGATAAAAACTTCCTTTGGTCTATATTTTCGAAGAGTGACTCGAATTTAGAAGTGAAATGGATTTTTGAATTTCAATTTCCATGCTTGACTTCGAAATTAATTTTTATAATCTTTCGATTAAATTCCTCTTTTTATCTAAATAAAAAATTTCTGCCAACCTTTCAAAAGCCAATGCACCAGAAAACCCAGAACTACTATTCATTATTCACTATTATCCACAACTGATAATTACTTCACAAATTTTTAAAATTTTGTAAATTTTGTGTTCGTTTGGATTTGTTTTATATGAAAATTGTCCATTAAAGTGATAATTTTTTCCACAATTAGTTATAAAATTTGTTTTCATTAAATTTCCCTAAAAAATCATTTTTAAATCAAAGTTTAGTGTTCGTTTGGATTTATTTTACATGGAAATTATCCATTAAAATGAGTTTTTTTTTTTTTACAATTCATTATAAAATTTGTTTCCAATGCCTAAAAAAAAAACCAGCAACAAATGGAATTCCTTTTTCAACCTTTTTGATGGAAAAATGAATTCCCAAAAAGCAAGGAACTTGGGCGCATGAAGTAGGTACAAGGAAAACAATCGACATAGAAAATTTTGATCATCAAACAAATCAAAACCAAGAAAATAGAATTTCTTTTCCAAGTTCTAGAGAAAATTTGGCTTTTCAAACGGGCCCTAAGTAAAAGATTGAAAAGAACTATAAGATGTAGCAGCAGCTTAAGAACAACTTCAGGTTCAATAAGATCTTCAAGTGTTAACCATTATAGGTCGCTAGAATAGGCCGAATTAGGACATCTGAGTGAACCTGCAAAGTTAATGTATAGTTTGCCAACGGGAAAACATGAAGTAGCACGAGGCTATGGCTTTTTGGTATTTTTCAGGTTCTGCAGTTGATAAGAATGGCTAATCTACTGTAAGGTTAGCCATTTCCATTATTACTTTCCGAGTCCCAAGTACTATTTTTAATAGCATTCAAGTCTTATATTCAACGTGAAACCATACTTCCAAGATACCCTCAAGTGCATTGAATTCACTTCAATGATATAAAAGTCTAACAAATATAAAAAGTTTTCACACGCTCGAACAAAAGACAATTATCCACTAACCCCACTTTAGAAGAATGTCGTTTAGACAAATATAATGCATTTGAGGGAAGTTCTGCGAAAACTCTTATTGACACGAGTTTACACTTAGTCAAAAATACAAGTGAATGTATGTCACAATTAAAGTATTGACGAGTTATAGACAGTCTAATGTATATTACAAAATGCACTCGACCGGACATAGCATTTACTGTAAATAAATTTAGTAAATTCACAATTAATCCAAATCATGATCATTGGAAGGTTTTAACTAGGGTTCTTAGAGACTTAAAGTATACCTTAACATATGGATTACACTTCACAAAATATCCTGCGATATTAGAAGGATATTGTGACTCAAATTGAATATTCGACATGAAGGATTCTAAGTCTACTATTGGTTATGTATTTAGCATTGATGGAGCTACTATATTATGGAAGTCGACAAAGTGAACATGTATAATTCGATCAACAATGGAATCAGAGTTTATTGTTTTGGACAAAGTTGGAGAAGAAGCAGAATGGCTTCGTAACTTCTTAGAAAATATTCTATGTTGGACCAAACTAGTACTTGCAATTAGTATACATTGTGGTAGTCAATTAGCTATTGGAAGGACTCAAAATAGCATATATAATGGTAAGTCTAGTCATATACATCGTAAACACAATAACATTAAGCAATTGTTCTCTAATGGTATCATCCACATAGATTATGTGAAGTCAAAGGAAAACATCGTGAATCCACTTACGCAAGGTTTACCTAAAGATCAAGTACGTTGTATAATGAAAGAAGTGGAATTAAAGCTTACTACGTAAGAATCTTTGTAATGGTAACCCTACCTTGTTGACTAGAGATCCAAAGATCTTGGTTTAAGGGGACAATTAAGTTATGAGAATTCAACGAAACACTTAGGAAAAAAATGTTTTCTAACTCATTCATATGATAATTAAAGTGCTCTCTGCAGAATGTTAAAAGATAAGATATATTTTTAATGATTCATATATCTTGATTAAGTCAAGTGAATTAGGATATAATACTCTTAATAGGAGATCACATATGTAAGTGTGAGGTGGGGCGTCTCAACGAAAATCGTTCAAGGCTAAAATTTTCTAAACACTTATAAAACCCATGAGTGGTTCAAGTTCAAAATGAATCAATTCATGAGAACCATAAAAGATTTTGGAAAGACATCCGTGTGAGTATTATTATCTTGTTTTACACCAACGATTGAATGATTCAAGACATCACGCATAGAATAAGCATGTTTGAATTTCCATTCATGTGGGGGATTGTTGGAATTTAGGTTAAAGATTGGAAAATTTAGTAAATATAAAACTTGAAAAGTGACTTTGTGTCAATTTCGAACAAATATTCGAACTTGATTCGATATTCAAATTATAAATATAAATAGATTAACTTATTTTACTCGTCGAGTAGATTATCGTGATATATTTGAAATCTCAAAATCGATTCCGAATTAATGAGAAATTGCGGTTTAAAGTTGGAAAGAAAAGAGGAAAAACTGATCGAGAAATTTGCCTAACTCTATCGCTCACCTAGCACTCGAGCAATGAGACTATGGCACGAGCGACGGGTAGGGGACAGAGTTTCTAATGAACATGTATCACTGTGGCTCGATAAGTCGTGACAGGCTAACGATAGCATGGCTACTTTTCTTCGTGAAGGTTGCTGAGTTTGGGGTATAACATTTCACTCACAACCTACTTTTCTATAAATATGACCATTTCAACGTCCATTATGCATCTCATATCATTTACATTGAGTATTATATCAAAAACTCTTACAAAAACTCTCCAAAAATCATTTCAAAAATCATCTTCTTGTAGAGGGAAGAATTTTGTTCGAGTTCTCAGTTACTTGTAGTTTGAAGTGCTTCTACCACAAATTGTATCCGTTGTATCTTGGGAGACAAGTGTCATAATTCGTTTGCACCATTGTGGGGCAATTTTTTCTTTTAAAAAAAGTGTTAATTACTTGCCTTGGATTTCATTAGTTATCTTTTCTTCATTTTTTTTTTCCTTGTTGCTTCTATTTTAAAATTTAATTATATTTTTGCGAATTAAAATTAAACTACTTCTTTGTCACTTCAACAAACAACAATTTCTCCATACATATCACCAGCACCCATATCTCCAAATTATCAATATTTGAGTCCCACACAAATGAAAACTTGCTCAATGCCCACATTCTAAAGGGAAGTGGCGCTTTCGCTAAACTAGTGATGAAACTCCTCGACTAAATATTTAAGCTATCATTTTCAACATACTCAAGACGAATTTTATTTTCATAAATGGCATGAATGAGGTCCTTCGTATTATCTTTGATTGTCTAAGGAAGACTATTTCTACGAAAAATGCCACTAATATTGATTTCAATGTAAATATGTAACGATGCATTAGTTTATTCTAACATCCACTCACTCCACTTGAAATGCCTAGTAGATTGGAGATCTCGTGCTTAAGTTTGTGCTACAACAAGCTCTTGCTTGATTGATCAATTCATATCGGTTAAAGATAAAATCAATAATTAACCTATAAGGGTTTTGACCACTCCTATTGACCTAGAATTAAGGTACAACCCCAGATCGTTTGATTTTCCGTAAGTGAACGAGATCGTGAACAAGTAATATAGTAGTATGTAAAGTGTCGAACCCACGAGGATTAAGCATTCAATCAAGTTCAAATTAATAATAACCTTAATCGAAAAGTATATAGATTTTGAGTTTTCTATACTAATATTTAAATTATCAACAAATTGAACAAGTAATATAATGATGAATAGAGTGTCGAACCCACGAAGACTACGTATTCAATCGAATTCAAATTAATAATAACCTTAATCGAATAACAAATAGATTTCGAGTTTTCTATACTAATCCCTAAATTATCAATTAAACTAATGAAAGCAAGTAAATGTATTTTTTAAATATGTGAGATACATTGCTAAAATGTCAAATCCTCCTTGTTAATCATTTTTAGCACAACGATTTAAAGTAACAATTTGAAATCATTCATGTTGGTCAATATTCCTAATTTAATTGAAAGTATCTCTCGATGACGATTAAATCTATTCTTCTCATGTGACCCTTCTATCTCTCGATGAAATATGCAAACATGATAAATACATTAACAAGTACTAGAACACATATTGAAACCATATAAAGTATATATGTATATCTCTATCCTCTATCGAACCTTACAATGTTTATTATAATGTGCTTAAACCCTATTATCTTTCTCGATAATAATAAAATCGACTAATAATTCAATTGGTGATCAAACAATTGAAAAGAACGATAAAAACAATAATAAACGTCCACAAATCAAATCAAATTAAAGTCAAAATAATTAATTAAAAACTAAAAATATCATAACAAGGGTTCATCTCATCCTAACAATGTGTAAATTTAATATAACATATCGAAAGTACAAGAAATCATATTTAAGTGAAAACACATAACTCGAATTTTTGATAAATTGAGAAAATGAATATGAATATTGAAATCTTGAATTTCTTCAATGGTTTCTTGATAAATCTTCACTTGCTCCTTCTCTTCTTTGTCCAAAAATTAAGTTCAAATCTCCACTTGATTGAATTCTTGCAAGCCCCCCTCAATTCTCTTACAAAAATTATGAATTCTTCTAATTTGATGATAATAACTGATGAATATTAGAGTATAATATGTACATGAGAGGCCCTCCATATGTATTTTGCTGTTATGTATTTTTAGGAGCCGAAAATTGATTAAAAATCACTTCCAAATTGATTTTTAAAAGAATTCTAATCGAATAAGGAAAGTTGTCTTCGTGAGCGGATTTTTTGTCTCTGCACAGTAGTCAGTATTTTGGCCATAACTTTCTATTTTTATATTCTATTGAGAAAATTCAAATTGCGTTGGAAAGCTAGTTCAAAGGGCTACAACTTCTTTACAAATAGAATTTTTTCAATTCGGACGTTTACTGTGCCAAAAATGTTTCAATCTTCAGCTAAAAATTTGGAATATAACTTGTGCGATTGGAAATCAATTTTAATCATATTCCATTCATTTTTTAGTTCTAATTTCATCCAATTATCTGTTAGTAATCTTCAAAGTATCTTCTTGTGGTCCGAATCAACTATTGAATTTGTAATTTGGTCCTCAAACTTTGAATTTTGCCCATTTTTTTACCAAATTTCGCTTCTTTCTTTCGATTTCTAATTCAGCCATTGAATTTTACCTATATAATATAAAATACAACAATTTATAATATATTTTGTCAAAATAACTATCAAATGTCATTATTTTAGGTCCCTAATAAGTGTAAAAATTACACTTATCAACCCCAAATCCGAAAACAAAACACAGGCAATCTTGATCTTGGCTTGAGATTGGAAATTCAAGGAATTTTCATCAAATGTATGACACATGAATAGTTTTCATAAATGAATAACTAGACTTGAGTTTAGGATCTCTGCTTGCTCTAGTAATAGAATGAAATTTTAGTTCTCAAACTTCTTGATAATTAAAGCTGTTGATGCAATACGTCAATGTTCAAATAATGTACCCTCACATTACTATACATGATGACGATTTGAGAAGGCAAATGTTTAAGGATTTGTCATAATAATTTGCTGAAGACCATTCAAGAGAACATGGTCCTACATCTTTATCCCTGCAAGTTCATCTTTATCAAAATTTTGTTGAAATTGGCTGTATGTATCTGCATAAAGAATATGTCATTTATCATCAACGATCGGTAATATATAGCTTATTTTCTTCCTTAAAATATTCAATATTATCTAATCCTCCCTATCAAATGTGCGCTTGATGTTTAGAGACGTAATTTGAACTTGACGAGGTATTAAATGTTATTTGTATACTTTGGTATATTATGCAAAAGTAAATGAGGGAAAGAAAGAATCTATCAGATTTTGCTTTTGGTTCTGCACTCAAGAATAAAATTTGTAACCATTGTTTTAAAACCCGGACAGGATCAACATTGTCTAAACCTTTAAACTGTCCTAATTAAATAGAATTTGACTTAGTACTGTCCTAAATAAAATAAGAACTTGATTTTTATTTCTCTCTTCCTACATAGAATATGATTTTCTTTTTTCAGTTTCCTACTTGTAATAGAATTATTTAGAAGCCCACATTGGAAAAGAAACTAAAAGCCCCTCCTTTTGTCTCCGGACTCTACGTTTAGGGTGTGTCTGGTACACCGTATTGGATTAGGGGAAATTATATTAAGGTGATAGTAATGTATTATCTTGGAGGGCTAGACTTGAAGATTCTTTATAGTCTCATCTGATACCCTTGAACCGAATATTAATTAAAAAGTAACTTTTACTTGTTCAACAACAAATTAAATTTGCGGGAAAGCATTTCTAAAAATAATTTAGAAAGCTCCAGCTCAATGCTGCCAAACACAAACTAGTGCTATATGCTGATGCTGACCTATAATGGATTATACTATCAAAGTAATGTCCTTGTAAAATGATGGCAAATAAAGAAACTTCGCTTCTTGAAACATATCAAATGGGGTGTTGATTACTCTTTTATAAAGACTTAAATCTTATCCATAAATGTCTCTTTTTGTGTTAGATCATAGACATAGATAGTGGGTGTTTGGTTTTTGGGTGAAATATAGTGAAGAAGTTGAATGTAATCATATACAGACTATGTTGTCTTCTTCTTAAAGAATTTTTTTGCTTTTTGTTCTGCTTCATTCGCCTTTTCTTAACCTCTGCAAGGTTCTGAACTTGACAATGGCCATTTCATAAGAAGTTAAAGAGTCTGTCAATTCTCAACCTAATAATTTCTTCAGTTTTAACTGTACTTATAAGCCCACAAGGCAGACTTTTTATGGACGATATGGACTCAAAAGCAGTCGATACAATCAACTCCTTTTAGAATGGACTTCCAACCCAATTTTCCAACTGAATGATTCGGCGAAACCAGTATTCTAATAGAAATGGCCTTCCCAGATTACCGTTTTCAAAAAGTCTCCCTAGAAGTAGTTGCATATAAAGCATGTTAAAGTACTCACTTGTAGGGGTTCGAGCTGCTAAAATCACGCGTAATAACGAAATCTAGTAGTACGGACTATGGATATGTCTCTTTGATCATTCCTAGCTCAAGAGAGCTTCTTTAGTGCAAAGAACAAATTCATCAAGAAAACCAGTAAAGCAAAGGTCGAACAAGCTTATTGTCAAGTTCTTTTATTAGTTAAATTGGGGGGAAAGTGAAGAAAAAGTAAAACAAAGGGATACTCAATAAATGCAATCTCAAAAGGCTTCCATGAAGTAAATTTTTCTAAAAAATGATAATTATTAATCAATCCAAGAAATAAAGACTCAGCAAACTATTCATCATACAGAAACTTGATATTCCAATCCAACTAATTTAGTTGTCTCCTTTCTCTATATGTTCAAATCCAAGTTTCCAAAACTCGAATGACATGTTTGGTATTTAGTACCGATATGAGTGGATAGTACACAATGCGAGACTTTGATTTCTTTTCCCTTTTTAATATTGTTAAGTACTGTTCGTTGCCAATCACGCTGGAACTATAAAGTAAAATTCAAGTGGCTAAGTAACTAGCATATACTTTAAGGTTTAAACATTTGCCTGCAAGATTGGCAAGTGATTTCCATGCTTGTTGAATCTAACCGTTGAGTGGCCCTTTCCTTCATTTTCTCGGCTCTCTCTACCTCTTCCCTAGCACGATCCCACAGGCTACGTGCACGTGTAAATTCAGACTGTGCTAACTCCATTTCCCTCCTTGTATGCTCTCTCACACGCTCTGCATAAGCCTCCTCCATTGCTGCTAAGCGAATTTGCTCGGCTGCATGCCATTTCAACGCCTCGACACGGCTAGAAATCGACTTCTGATTAACTTTTCTTATTAGAACACTATCTGAAGGTGGTTCGAATGGAGAAACACTAATTGACAGTTGAAGGTCTAGTGTTGATGAACCCTGAAAACGATCGGTCGATCGGAGTTTCGTGGAAGAATATGGTGGCCGTGCTGATGAAGAAGCTGCAGTGTGTGGCGTGGAAAGTAGTTGTAACTCTTTATGGGATTCTTCCATCGAATGATGAAATAAAAGGACAAAGATGGAGTGGCTAAGGTGGTGAAGGAGGCTTGTGAAATTGAAGAAAGGGAGGCCTCTATATAAGCATTTTCTTTTTTAAAAATAAATGTAATTGCTCTAGATCTTTCAATAATCTAGCAATGGATTAAGTGAAAGGGCGAAAAAAGATTCAAGAAGTCAACCCTAAATTTATTAAGAGAATGACTTAGTTATGTGGTTGGTACATATATGTCGAGTTAAAGAATCTAATTACACTAGATCTTTTAGTAATCTAGCAATAAACTGGATGGAGTAGACAAAAAGATTTATATAGTCGACTCTAAATTAAACTGCTAAATCGAGTTACGCTATTTTTGAATTTAGCAATAAATTAAATAGAGTGACGAAAAATTATTATTGTAGTCGACTCTAAATTTATAAAGAAAATAAAATAATTAATTGCTGTTGTTAATGCATATTTTTCGTGTCGTGTGAAATTATATAGAAACTTACATGATTGCCATCATGAGCCCAATGGTTCAAGCCCTGAATGATCCAATGAATTGAGTTTGGCAGGTTACCAAGGAAGTGACAATCATTGAGATAATTGACTTTAATTTTCTCAATCATATAATTCACCAAAATGATACATGTTCAGTCTAGAATGGAATCTTTTTGTACGATTTTTTTTTTTCTAACTGAGAAGTTAGTGAGAGATTAGAGTAGCTTAAACTTTTAAATAAAGCGATAATTCAATGTTATACTTTCTTTTACTTGTATGAAAATGGGAAGTACCTTACTCTCCGTGCTTTTCGTAATTTTTCCAAGAAATGAAAATTATAGTACCATAATCATATACATAAAAAGGTTATTTTAGGGTCAAAATATTTGCAAATATATATATCTTTAAATTTTTTTTCATGTGGTCCAAAAATTCCCCTAAATGATGCCTCTATTTTTTTGAGGTACCCACTTGTTTTCACAAAGTACATACCTTTCGGTTTAATAATAGACTTCAACATATGGGAGGGGCGGGGTTGGGGTGGTTAGACAATGTTGGTCGGGAATGAGGATCGATTTTTTAGAAAGATACAAAATACATCATTAAATATCTAGGGCATGCTTAGACCGGATTAAAATCTGATTTTAATCTAAGTTAAAGTCAACCCACATCTTTTATGGGTCTCACATCTTTTCAATCACACATTTCAAAAACTTCTATCACATTCTACTAAAAATTTAATTTTAATCTCCACCAAACATCATCCTAATATAATTCTACAATATCTAATTTCAGAGTAACGAATTTTAGCAAAAGCGCAATAGAAATGTTCGGCATTTTGGTTTGAGGCCTAAAAAGCCCACTTTCCTAGTAGATTGGCACATGGGAGGAGAAACCCAACTCAAATTTCACAATTGCTTTAAATCTGGGCCCCTGTTTGAGCCAAGTTAAAAATTTTATTTTTATTTTTCTACTTATTTTTAACTATATATTTTTCAATAAAATAATATTTTACATCACATCAATAATTTTTTCTTTTTTTTTTCAATCACATTCTCCATCAATCTATTATTCCAAAATATATTTTTTCAAAATGACGTGGCTCAAACACACCCTTGATCTAAAAATTTGTGTAGAAGATCTTAAAACGTGCCAGAGATGAATTAGGACGCGTCATTAAACAAAAAAAACAGTTGTTTATATAATATATATGGAAAAAAAAATTATGTTTCACCTCAATGTCAGAGGTGAATTAGGACACGTCACTAAAAAATCAAACCAAGTTTAGCTTAGTATGTAATAAAATGTCTTGAATATATTAATGTAGTTCACCTTTGTCACAAATTTGTGGTATTAAGACATGGTCTTACTATCTGTATGTATAAAAAGTATATTTGACCGACTTAAATTAAAATTTTAACGAAGTCAAATCTGCTCATAGAGCATGTTTTGGTACGATAAACTTTAATTGTACTGGTCAAACATATTTTATACCCACACATTTTGTAGGACCTATATGCTATCAGTAGTAATAAAATACCAAACAAGCACCCAGCCACACAAACATACACCAGCAAAGTAAAGCTTAAATGAAATGCAGGAACTGAAACCATAATTGGCATTGCTTATTTCTCGAATTCAAAAATAGTAATGAAGAACAGCAACAAATATATGCAGGGGGTCGGATATTTTTTCTCTGACATTTGCACTATCGATAACTTAAACTTCCTATTTGAAGGAACCGAGATGGGGTAACAAAACAAAGGCAGATAAGCCGTAAATTGACTTGCGAGGCGATTCTACCCTTATACCATCTCGAAAGACTAAGATACCAGTATAACTTAAAAACCTATGCATCATTGTATAATGCAACGACATTGCAGCACACAGGAAGGATTTGTACAGTTCAAAACATGGATTTACATGAAGTAGCTAAGGGATTTCTTCCGTCTGGAGCCCCCTTCTCCATAAAGTTCGTTCCATTGAAGAAGTTCGGTCATGTTTACAGACTCTGACGAAACACTTGCACAAACCTGCACCCATGAGAGGAAAATGAAAATTTGAAAGTTTAGTGTATAGATCACCTAGATAAATAGAATATTATGTATAATTCTTGAGAATATCTTCACACCTGCTCGTGAGCAAATCTGAAGTCATCTGTGCTTAATGGCCGAATATCAGCGCTCCCACACAAGGCTGGTGGTGGTTTACCTTCAGCAAGAGCAGCGGCTTGCTCCTGACATTAGCACCAGAAGTATATAGTTAGTTAACAAAACTAAAGATCATGTCATATGCTAAAATACTCAGAAAAACCACAATAGTTGGTAATTATTGCTTCAGCTTCCTGAGGAAGCCACTTTGAGTCAGCTTCCTCTAAAAGTTCTTCTAACTACCAAAGCACTTCCAGTAAATTATTCAAGTAGGTCCAAAAGCAGCTTTTGGTTTTTCAAAAGCCCTGCCACAGGCCCTTAGAGAAACCATGATTGGAAACTTTAGAAATAGGCCACATGTGACGACGATTACATTGCTTACTGAAACCCCAAAAATGAAAGGCGGGACACAGAAACTGATTTTAATTTTCTCATCGCCTCTACAATTGACACCTAAAATTATTCGATTTTCTCAATATTAATTAGCAGCAACTACTCATACCGAACACAAGAACGTACCCTTTTCTCTTTTTCCAAAATCTCTCTGATTGGACGATGAGCAGCTGTCACGCATAAGTTCTGCAATGAAAAGAATTCAGCTTGCTTAAAGAGCTGATCCTATAAAGTTGTGCAACATAAGCCCAAAAATCAAACCTTTAGGTCACTTCCAGAATACCCATCAGTCATGCTTGCAATTGAATCCAGATCAACATCGGAAGACAAATCCTCTTTGGCTAATATCACTTTTAGGATCTTTTCCCTATTAGCAGCATCTGGTAAGTTGACCATCAATCTACGGACAACGCAAAACAGAAACACCAAATTAGAGATAACAGATGCTTTGTGATTACAATTGAGTTTTAGACAATTCTTAGTCCCGCTTTACCTGCGCGGCAACCTCCTTATCACAGCCTCATCAAGGTCAAAAGGCCTGTTTGTGGCAGCGAGTACCAAAATGCGTTCAGTATCTTTTGTTCGCAGCCCGTCCCAGTTCACCATAAACTCATTTTTCATTTTACGCATGGCCTCATGTTCTCCTGGGTTTTCTCTCCGTCCCAGCATGCTATCAACCTTAGAAGATACAGAAGCAGACCTCAGAGAACTGATATTGAAAGTAAAGATTGAAAAAGGAGAAAAAAATAGTAATCAAATAAGAGGTGTATCATACTTCATCAACAAATATAACACTCGGAGCAATTTTGCTAGCCAGTGAGAACACAGCCTTCACATATTTTTCACCCTCACCAAACCACTGCAAGTACCGAAAGTAGAGAAGAGGCGGGGATAAGCTAGTTAGGATTTCAATGACCAATCATATAATACATATTATAGTCAAACAGGCTCCTAGTTGAAATAACCTTTGAAGTAATGCTGGACATAGAAATGTTAATGAAGTTTGCACCAGCTTCAGTGGCAACAGCTTTTGCGAGCATGGTCTTTCCAGTTCCGGGGGGCCCAAATAAAAGTATACCTTTGCAGGGCTACAAAAGAAACAATGAAACAGAGAGATTCTTTGGATATCAAAAATGTAAAGATTCAAGCTCAGTAAATGTCACCATTGATTATCTACAGTGCCTTGAGCAGAAACGGTCAACCTAAAAGGGGGCCAAAAATCATTTACAAGCAGATAACAAGATTCAAACAGTTCGAAGGAAATGTGCCATAGTCCTATCCATGATACCATATTCACAAGTGGAATTCACTAGGTACTTCATCTAATAATGACATGGAATATAATATAGGGAGAGGAGCAAGTGACATGCATGAACCAATAAAATACGAACAAGAACCACTAGCTGAGAAAAAAATAGCAGAGTAATCATAATTAGAGTGTCTAAGAAGAAACATTTGGAAAAGAAAGTAAGGTAAAAAGAAATGAAAGAAATCAAAATGCACCCAAGATATCGAATAAATGCCTTGATGCCTTGTAACCTAAACTCTCCTTGGACATGAAAACTGCAATTATGGCAAAAGAGAAGATGAAAAACCTTGGTCAATTGACCCTTGCAGAAAAGTTCAGGCCTCTGTAAAGGTAGCATCACTAACTCCTTCAATGTATCCTTGATATTTTCCAGTGCTCCGATATCATCAAATGTCACGCCAATATCATTGGGAGGGATAACATCTGCTAGAAGCCTTTTCTCAAATTCGTTTTCAGTCACAACATCCTAAGTGGATCACAAAAGGTAATTTTGTCAACCTTTAAAATCTAAGCATGCATGATAAATCAGCCACATCCAGCAAACGATAAAGACTATGCCATTAGACTTATTTCTGATGACAGCAATGCGAGTAACACCTTTAGAGATTTCTTCGAGTTCTTCGGTTCATTCTGGACGGCGTGTAGTAGTTCAATGCCATAACGAATGCTGCTACATGGGTGTCATACCAATTTAGTTCCCATTAAATAATTAAAATCCAGCCAACCATAAAATATGAGTGGCTACTTCTATTACCTCTCCTCAGATATAACAAGCCATGCATTTGCAACAGCTTCAGGGTTCATCGTCAAATGATGGCTTAGAGCCCATCCAACAACCTTCTCTGCACCTTCAAAAATTTTAAAAAACTATATTTTCAACTTTGTCCACTCGATGAATGGTCGAAGATTTGTCATCAAATGATAATATAGTAAACTTGGCATCTAATATAGCAGGTCTAAAAGAAATTCTGTCATCAAATGACAATATAGTAAACTTGGCATCTAATATAGCAGGTCTAAAAGAAATTCTTACTCTCATTAGTGAGTGTTTGGTCTTTGATGATCAATGTTTCAAGTCCGCCACACTCCAAACCATTACGACTTAGAACCTATACATAAAGATACGAAAGCATTTGCTCAGAGAAAAAACTGGCTGGACTAGCAGGACAAAAGCAGAGTTTCTCAACTGAAAAAAAATAAAAATAAAAAATCCATGTCTGGGGACAATCCAGAGTGCTTAGTGAAATCATTATCGAGAGGAATAACAATTACGATCTCACAAATATGAAAAACACTAGAATGAATCTTTTATGAAGAAAACAAGCCCTCACAGTTTGTAAATTGTTCAGATTTGCTTTCAGTTTTAGGGTTTCAGCATCTTGTTCCAATTGTTGCTTCCAACTGGCCAGCAGTGCTTCATCCTGCAATGTTATGTTGATCTCATCACATAGTTTAAATGGGAAATCACCAACACACAGCAGAGTCTCGAGAACAAACCTGAGGTATGTGTATGGTTACTTTATTAGGAAAAAGTTTTGACAGAAGTTTAGTTGCCTTTGTAATGTCTTTAACTCTGTCATGCAATCTCCCAAAACTATCCTGAGGTGATCAAAATTAAATTATATGAAGCCAGTAATGCAAGTAGCAATCATGGGCAGGAGCTATGAAGTGACTATATTAACTAAATTCACTGTATTAGCCACGAGACATGTGAACATCATGGGCAGGAGCTATGAAGTGTTACTTTGTTTGTCAAGGCACAAAACAAATAGCACAATGCAGGAGGTACTATTCAAAAATTTAAAAAGTAATGCGCAGGTGGTTCTTACAGGGAAAGCTAAGTCAAGCAACGCAGTGTGATTGCTGCCAAATTTTGTGAATAGCAAACCACCAGGTTGTGACTGCACAAGGAGAAACATACTTAAATTCATGCTCTAAATTAGAAGGGATTCCAATGAGATGTGCTTAGACATCACAACATGTTAAAAGCCAATAAATTTTTAATACCAAAAATTGCAGATTTTAACCAGCAAGAGGACAGACTCTTTTGAACAGAATGTATCCGGAAATGAACAAAAAATGAACTGGTGTCCCTTAGAAAAAAAGACTTTTACCTTTTCCTTCCGATTATCAGTTTGAGTGTGTGAACCAATAATGACAACATTGTCAGGAAGCTTCTCCAGCTTGGTCTTAAATATAGCATATGATTCTGAATTTCCCACCATCGACTTCTCAGCATCTTTCATGAACAAAATGAAAGGAGAGTCTCTGCTCTCATCAAATACGGTCTGAAAGGCAGATGGAAATTTCATCATGATATGACGAAAAATTTAAGAGAGAGAACAAATCATAAGAAACACACTGATTCTGAAAGATTTATGAATCCGACCTCAAACATTGTGTTAATAAGTAAATTTTCCAGATCCTCCACACCAGAGGTATCCAACCGAAGATCATAGGCTTGAGAAAGGAGCATGAGAGAGAGAGAGAGAATCAGGTGTAAAGAACAAGAAAACCAAAGAATTTTCGTGCTGCAAAATAAATTACAAGCAACCTATCTCACATGCAAAATAAATTATAATAGGAAAGTTGAAATTACCGTTACAGAAAAATCCTTGACCATTATCACAGAGACCCCCAAAATCAACTCCTTCGGGTATGGGTTTATCAAATCTAATACCAATTTTTGATGCAGGATTATTTTCAAAAGGCAACAGAACCTTTCCTCGCATTCCATGAGTTGGGCCCCTAAACATCCAACTAGAAAGGTGTTAACTTCATAACATAATATAACAACTCACTATGTACCAATAAATTTGCTAAAAAAAGTAATAAATTAAATCTCATAAAGCAACTCAACCAAAATCTTATCATGACAAGAAAGGGTGTCTAACTGTGGGGTCTGTTCTTATTTTATCATTGGGATTTAATTAGCTCCTCCCTGTTGTAATTCTCTAAATAAACAGAAGGATAAGCAATTTAAATTTTCAGAGCTATTGCCTCGATTAAATAATATTCTTTTGATGGGGCCTGTCCTTGGTCAGATATACAGTAAAATCACCTTTCCTATTCTTCCCCCAACCCTGCTACTAAGAAAAATGTTCACTTTAAAAATGTATGCATAGGCAAGAGATCAAATTTATCCTAGCATAATAATTATTTATTATTTATTTTTTGCTAGGCCTACAAATATAAAACCTACTTTCTCACAACTATGGGGTTTATTCGAATATCAAACCCAATCTTGGAGATAAAACTACCCCTTATTTTACTACTCAGGATTTGATCCACTCTGTAATCGAGAAATCTCCACTAGTGCAAATGCCATCTGAAATCAATTAGCTGATCTAGATTTATAAATTATAGCAAGCAATCTGTTGGTGGAATGGAAAGAATTACAGAAGAATCAACAACCAGTTCTGCCAACCAAAAAAAAAATGCAAAGAAAGAAAGGCATAGAAGGGTATCACTGTTACCTGGCAGAACTTGAAAGGCATAGAAGGGTATCACTGTTACCTGGCAGAACTTGAATATAAACCTCCAGAAGCTGGACCGACGAATTTGACTCGATCACCTAAACAATTTTCAGTACTCAGAAATTCAAGAAAAGTGTAAAAGAAAATGTAACAGGAGAAGCAAATATGATCACCTCCATGAAAACAAAAATAATCTATTTACCAAATTTGAACAAAGGTTTCTTGGCTGCACCCTTGTCAGTTTTCAATTCCCCCTGTGGCTCACAGGCAAGGTGAGCACATGAAGAATTGGGGATATCTGCTTCACCAGCTGAAATTCCTATGCCCTTACCCAGCTCTCCAGAAACAGGAACACAATTGGTGGTACTGCAGACTTTTTCTGCATTATGTCCATCTCTTGATAGCTCAGTGTCCTTGGAAGAACTCTGATATAATAATATAAAATTGATTAGTACGCTATGTCAATCTTTCGGATGAAACAAATGTGAAACCAATAAAATGGTGGGAAAATTAAAGGTAAAAGGCTAAGATAAAACCCAGTGACAACATTTGCCTTGAAATTTGCTCTTTACAGAAATATTTCAAAATAATTGCTTCATTCAGTCATCTGTGTCACTTTGAAGCTGACACAACAAAAAATTAACAGAGCCAAGATAAGTTGGAATCTCTCTCTCTCTATTGTTGAAGTAAACAGAAAATCTTGCTTTTGCTACTATTTTAAGTATTGAAAACATCTTATGTGTAATTAAATCCTAGAAGATGAACATCCTTAGACAAAATATGGCTTAAAAATATTACTAAAGACAGAGCTTAGAAAATATTTTAGTATTATTAATAAACTTGATTTGATCTGATCTTACACGCAAAAATGATTGGCTGTCAAAAATAAGCAATTTAGCCCCAAAATATTGAGAAAGTGCCTTTGCCAACATCTCCTGGTATATATCAGATCCTGAATAGCAAATGAAATTTGTTAGAAGGCTGAAAATAAGATTTAAATCAGTGTTTAAAGGAGATGAGCGCATTGTGAGACAATTGATGTACAGATGCTCAGAGACCTGCAGGACCGGAAAGCAAGATTCTCGGGTTCAGATTAGGAAGATCCGATGTAAATTTAACTTGCTCCTTGTGCTTCAGTTGAATACATGAAGCGGCAACCAGCACACTTTTTGTACTCTCACTGCAAGTTGAATATACATACATTCACAGATATTAACATGGGCGTGCATTTTCTTATCCGCAGTGTATACTTTCACAAGGAGAAATCAGCATTTAATCAATATCTTGGGATTACAATGGTGGAAAGAACACTCTTTAAGTATATGAAAACTAAGTCAGATTATATAAAACAATGGCACTATGGACATGAAATTCTTCAAGAATGAAAATTATTCCTTCTGAACAGAATCGGGTAAAAATGAAACCATGTTAAAAATATCTAAATACGATGGAGGACCATACCTCAGATAGTAAGGGAAGTTATTGAATGAAACTTCCAGGTGTTGCCCATGGAGAATTGCAGCAAGTATGTCTTCTCTAAAGGCTGAAGCTCTTGCGCACATCCCTGATAGACATGTTGGCATCGGATCCCTAATCCAGTCTCTTTCTTCCTGCTTAGAAAGATTGGGTCAGCCCTCATTTATGAGCCAAATTAACTAAATTAATTAATAAAGTTCAGAAAAAAAAAATTCACCAGAACATTAATTTTCTTGCCTCTATGCCAGATTCTAGATTGCCATCAAGAGGGAGGATCTTGCTGGATGCTCCAACATTAGCAGCTGCTTCAGAGCCTGTCTGTGTAGCCGAATTGACTTCTTGGCCATCAAGCTCATCTTCATTTACAACAGGAGAAGAACGTAGCTCACTCCCTCCATACTTTTTACCACATGCCTGAGATGCAGCCTTAATTTGAGACAAATCGTGCCGCAAGTTAGAAAGCGATGCCAAAATTGAAGCACCAGCTACAGCTGACACATCTCCTGCTCGTCTTTCACCATGTATCAACTTTCCTTTGTTATTCTGACCATCTGGTGGAGGCATCTTTATTATATGCTCATAATGTAGCTGTTGAAAAATCTATATGGATGGCATTGAGGATATTCCACATAGACAAAACAGTAGAAAACAAAACTTCAATGTTAAAATGAAGAGATTGGCAGGCAACAGTGTCACATATATGAGAAGGATACATATGCATGACTCCCCAGAAAGCCGAAGATCACTTCATCTCCTGAATTGAGTTCACAACTAGTGTTTCTCTTAATTGTCTTTCCATTGACTTGCACACATCCTTTGCTTCCCCAACTTTCAAGCACCGCGATAGATTTATCCTCACGCTGATCATGTTCCACATACAATAAGTACTCAATTGCATGTGCATAACTTGGAATTTATCTCCAGAAAAAATAGATCAAAACTATATTACACACAAATAAAACTATGCATGTGGTCCGATAAAAAAAAAAAAAACTATGCATGTGGTTGTGCGTCTATAGGAAATCGTTTTCACAGCTACTGGTTTCAAGCCTAAAGCATATGCATATTCATAAGAAGCAACTGATTAATGCATCCACAGATATCCCAATACTAAAATTATTTATTGTGTCCGTGCATATTGCAAGACAACACATGAAACTCAAAACAAAGATAATGTTAATGAGTTGAGATACTGGCTATACCTGAGTTAGCCTTATGGAACACAAAATCGTGCTCATGTTTTGATCCTTGATCATAAGATTCGCTTGCTTGCTCGAGCCCACCAAGAAATTGGTCGTTTTAATGAAAACGGTCGAATTCTGTAACAAATGGACAAATTGCACTAACTCACTAATTATAAACAGATCCAAACCTAAATTCAGCATTTCGATTAGAAACAATAAATGCATTTCCACTTAACTACGACTCAATACACATCATGCGCAATAGTGCAGACAACCGGATAGGCTTTTATGTTGGAAGTCCCGAACTAGCTATTATATCAAACAACTACCACAAGCAACACGACAAGTAATGGTTAACGCAAGCAAGACGACAAGTAATGGTTAACGCAAGCAAGACGACAAATAATGGTTAACGCAAGCAAGACGACAAGTAACGGCTAATGCAAGCAACATGACAATAAAAAGCTAACGCAAGCAACACGACAACCAACCTCTAACCCAAGCAACACGATAACCAACCGCTAACAAAATCAACCACAACTAACCACCGACACAAGCAACACGACAACCAACATCAAACCCAAGCAACCCGACAAGCAACCGCTAACGAAATCAACCACAACCAACCGCCGACGTCAAGCAACACAACAACTAACAAATACCAAATTAAAACATACAATCACTGACATCTCCACTTTAACATCAAAACCAATCGAATAAAGAACCATAAAGAATTCACCTGCGGGGATTGAGCGAGAAGGCTGGACCATGGGCTTGTCATTTCATAAGCTTGGAGCTGCTTCCACGAAGTAAAAGAGCTCCTCGGAGTATTCCCTGTAGCCGCCGTAGCCCCTGAAATTCAAAGTTTCCCAAAAAAACCCACAAATATTTTAGCATTTACTCACATGCACATATCAAAAAACTCAACTTTCCATAAATTTCCAGACGAATTAAACATAAACCAACCTTCCACAGCCACCGGAGTGACAGCACCCACCGACGCCACCGTAGCAGAAGTGTTGACGGCAGCAGCATCAGGTACTTCCGGCAGATCAGTCGAGCTTAATTCCTTTGGATTCTCCGCCGGCACAGGTTCCTCTGTCTTCGAATCATTATTATTTATGCTCTCCGCCTGTACAACAAAAAATCCAAAAACTTTGAATTCACAAATAATCAAAACAATGTGTATGTGTGTGTGCGCGCGCGCGAGAGAGAAAGAGAGAGAGAGTGCCTTTGGACGCTTCGGCGAAGAAGGATTATCGTTATTATCGTCAGAAGGAGAGGCTGGTCTTTTGGTATTAGACGGTAGAGATCCACTTCGCCTCGTCGACACCATTTCCCCTTCTTCTCTTCGATGTGTAGATAGAGAGAGAGAAGAGAGAGAGTATATTTATATATAATCTGCAGACTGTAAGAACAAAGCGAAAAATGTAATTTTATGGGGGTACAATTATAATTTTCGCTTTTTGGTGGGTCGCAAATGAAAATACATAGAAATGTGGGGAGTAGATGTGGTGGTTGAGATGGTTACAAAGTTATTTATTATTTTGTTTCATTTTTGTGTATTGCTTGCACTTGTTCACGAAGAAGGGCTAAGAGAGACATCTAGCAAAGAGTGCTTGCATTTGTTACAAATGGCAAAGAGCAAAATGAAATGTGGCATACAAGTTAGTTTGTATTTAGTGTCTTGTCATTTTGTATTGGGAAGTTACTTTACAGCTGTATATAATTCAAATTATTTGTCATTTTTATGAGTATGAAATTTAAATCTTGGATTGTTTATTTTCTTTGGGAACAGAGGCATACTATACGACCTAAGATCGTGGCCAAAGCTAAGAAATACACTATGCTAAGATCGAACGCTACGAAGAGAGAGTGACAAACATATTGGAGTTTATGTGCTTAAAGAGATGGGTTGAGGTGTTAGGGTGTAGCTCAATTCCATTGTTGAGAAGTTGTAGATTAATTGGAGTATTTTGAGTGAGCGTGTGATATAGCGAAGGAGATGAGCTTACGAACCAATGAAAGGAACAAAATTTGCATGGTATCAAATCACCTCACGTTCATTTTCATCCTATATTTGAAGTTTTATTACCATGCATTGCAATTAAAAGACGTATTCGATTTTAAGCTCAATTTAGGAATTTTGGATTTGAACAAGAGAATTCATGTCTTTGAAGTGTCAAATCTTCAACCAGAGTAATTTCTTAATTTCTTTCATAAATTAAATTTGTGAGCATCGATTCAATCTGATAAATTTTCACAGTTGTCACAATTAACTTAACATACGATTGATTGTATTACAAATATGAATACGTTTTAGTACCACAAATCTATCACTTATGACGCTATAGATATATTATGCTCTAAATATGGGTGAATTATATTGAGATTCACAAGTAAGGTTACGATGGGGTTAGCAATATTAATTCTAACAATATTATAGAAATTGATTTTGACAAATAAAAAATATATATGAAGTCTACATATTAATTAATTTAAAGGCTTGTGGCTTTAGCATTAATTATTCCAGTTGCTGTTGCTACAATTGGAAGAACATTTCCTGGGATGAACATGTGAAGAATCGACAAAGGACGAATTGGAGATCGAAGGATGAATGATAGCTTGTTTGTGTATATCAAAAAGATGCATTCGATCAAATTAATAATGATATTACTACACACTATTTTTAAAGTATGACAACTAGTAGAAAAATTTTGTAATTTTTTTTTTTACATTTTTAATATTACTATGTTGTTGATTAATTTGCAAAAATCTTCCATATTTAAAACTTGCCGCTAAACGTGATATCGGCTCTTCTCCTAATTCTTGGTTATTAGATTTGTAGAATAAAGACAAGAAAATAAATTCGGTTCGGAAAAGGAGAAGGGGTCAGCCATGGGAGGTAACTATGGGGAAAAAATAAAAGAAAAAAGTTATTTCGATGGGTCGTTAACACAACATTTGTTTTATACATGCTGCATATTTTTATTGCATTAAAGGTTCCTAATTTTTTACTTATTAAATGTCGTCATCATATTCAAAACTTAATATTCGAAAACTTAACCTGGACACAATTTAAAGTCCTAAAAAAATCCTAAATAGACTCCAAAATTTCCAAATTAAACCAAATATATTCTATCACAAGTTTTGAATCTCAAAAATTATATTTGTCTAGAAAAATCTCAATTCAGAATATTCTTGAATTACACTTTAGTCTCTGAAATTTGAAAAATTACAAATTGATCTTCAAACTTGCCAACATTGCATTGAAACCTCAAATACCATCTTATGATCATCCTTAATACCATATCTCAAGTATGAAATTCATAGACATGCAACTTTTAGAAATTTCAGTTTAGTTGTTAAGCTTTTTAAATATTTCAATTAAGTCATAAATTGCTTTTCAGTCCACAAATGACTCATATTGTCACTAATAAACTTTAGGTTCATCATTAATTCGAGGGATTTTGGTGCAAATGGTCCCTAACCTTTTCCCTTAGTGCATTTTTGGTTTCTAACCTTTAAATTTTGGAGGAGAAATTAGCACAAAATATCCCTAACCTATTGGCTCAATGTACAAATCATCCCTAAGTTCTAAAAATGTGCAAATGCAAATCATCTTTTTTGACACTTTTCGTCTAATTTTCCATTAGTTGTGCACGTGATGGTCACACGCATAACCTTTTTGGCGTAAATGGTCCCTAAACTATAGAGTTTTTGTACAAATGGTGTCCAACTTTCAAATCTTGGTGTAGGATATTCCTAACCTTTCACTTAATAGGTTCAATCGAACCTTTTAGATGGTTTTATTCAATTGACTATTAAAAAGGTCGAACTTTTAATACAAAGACTAAAATGGCCGTTATAGTTAAATAATTATATAAAATAAGTAAAAAAGAAAACTTAGAAACTATAAGACAAAAAAAATAAGGCAACTCTTCCTGCCAGCTAATTTCCCATAAGATCATCTCAAATGTTGAATTGCTATGGAACTTTTATAAAATAGAAACCGCATTAAGCCCCCGTTCGGCCAATTAATTTATAATACATTTTTCTCTATCTTATTTTTTATCACACATTTTTTAATAAAATAATATTATACATAAATCAAAACTCATGAAAGAGTTCAATGGTGGCTGTGGTGTGTTGTGGGTGGGTGGAAGAAAATTATTACTTTTATTTTTATTTTTAATTCGTATCTTCGTTTTTTATATTACTTTCAACTTATATTCTTTTGGTTCGACAAATTTTTTTGTGCTATGAAAAGAAAAAAAGGATCGTAAAGTCCATGCACAAAACTAATGGCACCCTTGTACAGGGTGTCTCCGCCAAAATTTGGAGGTTATGGACCAAAAACGTTTGAAACGCAAATGTCAGGGACCATTTACGCCAAAACCCATCCAACAACTAAATCTTATTTATCAAAATTTTACTTTGGTCCTTAATTTATTGAAAGAATTCAAATTTAGTCCTTGAGTCATCAAACCTTGCGTCTAAGCCATCCATAAAATTTAGGGTATTATACAATGGACCAGAAATAAGGCAATAAATATTGTGTATCCGGTGGAGAAACCACAATGTACGAGTTCTTTGTAGTATTCTAGGGACGTCAATAAAACTTCATATCTCTCGTTTTTCTAGATAAAACTGAACTTACAACCCGTATTTACTCTCTCCCTTTAGTACATCATCTCAAACTTCACAAATGGAAGTAAGGAATGACATATTATAAACTACCTCAAATCCCCAAATTTACAGAGAATCCCTAAGAAACCTTGGACAAGAGAACTCTAAACAGAGAATCCCTAAGAAACCATAAAAATATAATATTATCCATGGACATTTTTAATGTAGGAGGGAAAGCGTGACGATAGATAAATCAAGGATCCTTTTAAGGTTTTCTCGTATGCACAAGTATTTATGAATTTTTTGTTTTGTTCTTTGCCATTTGTAACAAATGCAAACACTCTTTGCTACGTGTCTCTTGTAACTCTTCTTCCTTCACAGGTGGAAACAATGCATAGAATGAAACAAACAACATCGCAATCATCTCAACAACCGCATCTACTCCCCACATTTCAACATATATCATTTACGACCACAAAAGCAAAAATATATATTTTCGTACTCTTAAAATTATAAATAGTGAATAAGCCTAGGAACTCATTCACTTCATGGAAGCGCATCAAGGTCATGAAACGACTACCCCATGGCTAGATCAAGTGTTAAAGTTTATTCTTACAGTTTCCAATCAGTTCGTCCAGGTATACCAATCTCAACCTGCCACATATGAGTCGATGCTTTAGCCCTGAAATTCTTTGTTAGTACTAATTTGCCTTAGCAATATCGAAACACTATCATTTTGTCATTGGGCTATGTTTGAATGGAGCCAATTTCCTTTCCAATCACGCTCGAAGCACTTATGCAAGACCACTTTATGATAAATTAATTGGAGTTCGTTCTTACTTTTCCAAAACAAGTGTCTATTGTACTCATTTATAAGCAACAATAAACTCTTCACTAAAATTTAAGTTGGTTGCAAAGGTTAAATGCACTTTGGGTCACTCGACTTTGAGCTGAGTTACAACCAAGTCATTCATCTATAATATCCAACTTTGATTTACTTGTGATTCTAGTCGCTCGTCTACAATTTACAGTCAAGTCACCAAACTTCATTTTGCTAGCAAATTATCCAACTTTGATTACATGTGATTCTAGCCGCTCGTCTACAATTTACAATCAAGTCACCAAACTTCAATTTGCTAGCAAATTTGGATAATAAGCCAAATTCATAAGAAACTGATTAAGGGATCTACAAATATCCAAGTATTCGAATTATGTACCATGTAGGTGAGCATTGCATGATATCACAAGAAACTTGGAATAAAGATAATGTGAATGAAAGTTGAGATATAGGCTATACCCGAGTGAGCATTATGGAACACAGAATCATGTTGATGCTTTGATCTCCCATTGGATGATTTGCGTGCTTGCTCGAGCACATCGAGAAATTGGTCATTTGAATGAAAGCTGTCAAATCATGCAACATTAATTGCATTTCCATATAAATACGACGAATAGCAAGTTGAGCTTAAAATTTATGGAAAAGTCGAGTTTTTGATACATGCACGTGAAAAAATATTGGTTGGATTTTTTTGAAAATTTGGAAATTCAGGGGCTATATGGTCAGTCCACTTATGCGACATTAAACGCATTGCGACTACATAATGGAGAGGCTTTTTATGTTGAAAGTCCCAAAATTAGCTATTTGCCAGACAACTAACACAAGCAATATGACAATTAATGGCTAATCAAAAAACACACAACCAACAGCTAACCAAGCAACACAGTAGATGCCCAAAATAAAACATACAATACACCTACAAATCCACTTTTAATATCAAAATAAATGAAATATCGGGTAAGAAGCCTACTCCATGGGGGTAGTCGTTTCATAATTTGATGTATCTTCCGTGAAGTGAATGAGCTCTCAGGCATATTCTTATAGCCATCAAATGATGATAACGATAAACCTTTCGCTCGATCATCGTCGCAGACTCTGTATATATATGTGTTTGTGTGTAAACAGGCTGAAAGGGAAGAACAAGAGAAAATATAATCATAATAAGAGTATGAAAATTTATATTTTTGCTTTTGTGGTCATAAATGAAATACGTTTGAGTTTTGGGGGAGTAGATATGGTGGTTACGATGATTACGATGTTATTTGTTATATTTTATGCATTGCTTGCACTTGTAAAGGAAGAAGAGCTACAAAAGACACGTAGCAAAGTGCGTTTGCATTTGTAACAAATGGCAAAGAGCAAAATAAAATGTGGCATATAAGTTTCTTTATTCTATTTATTGTCTCGCCTTTTTTGTTAAGAAGATAATTTAAAGTTTAATGCAATTCAGATTTTTAATCATCTAATCTTTTGGGAGATTATATGAATTGTCTTACCTCGATAAAGGTTCTTTCGATCGAGATAAATAAGGATGGCTTTTATTTATCCAAAAGTGACTGAATCGGCCTTGAGGCTTAACAAAATGCATTGTCGCAGCCTCCTTCCATTAACGTTGTCAACTTTGGCCAGCTAAAAAATATTGTCAATTGTTGATCCGTCAGGCTTTGTTGAAACACTCGTTGCCCACTCGTTACACAACTTCCCCTAAATACTAGTACAACGGATTATAATTATGTGTAGGTCCAAGATCCAATTTCAAACCATTTTAGAAGTATGAAAAACAAGATTCCAAAGAACTCAAAACAGAAAATGGGAACACAAAGAATTTTTCGGCTAAAGGCCCCGGAGGTTCAGCGACCGCTTCACACGCTTAGTCCCCCGTTGAGCATCCGTAAGGATT
>CAIGRB010088610.1:15046-36299 GCA_903798255.1 Fraxinus quadrangulata | reverse complement strand
ACCACATATTCTCCCATCAATCACTATTCCAAAATTTTTCAATCTATTAATATAGGTGTCAAACACTCACTAAGTCGCACTCGCAGAGAGACTTAAAATATAGAGCAATGGAGAAGATTAGGTTTTGGTCTTTGGGTATTTGGGTTGACGTGTTTGCTTTTAATATTTTTTGGAAAAATTTCATTAGTTTGACGTTAAGTATGACGTATTTCAAATCTAAGAAATAAGATTTACTTTTTTAAAAATCGGATATTAATTCAAATTTTATTTATTAAAATAATTTATTAATTAAATTATATAATTTATGGTCACAATTATATATTAATCATAATTACAGACGTCACAATTACAAATAATAAATTTTATAGGTCACAATTTAGTTCTCAATTACAAATTAAATAAAATAATTGACCACACATTATTTTTTGGTTACAAATCACAAATTTTATGAGTCACAATCACAAAATATTCAAATTAATTGATCATAAATTATTTTTAGGTCACACATTATCAAATTATTGATCACCACTTAACAAAATTTTAGGTCACATATTATCTATTTCATTGGCCACGAAATATTTATTGATCATACATTAACCAATTTATTGCTCACAATCAACAAAACAATTTGTGACTTAGCATCTCACCACTGTCTCCAGCAACATCCAGTAGCACCACTGCAATGACGATGATGATAGCCAACACCACCCCCAAATACCACCACGACGACTGCCTATATCAATCACCACCGTCGTCGCCTATGCCAACCATCAACACATCCACCATCTCCTCAAATCCATTATATCCTCTATCTCTACCGCCACCTACACCTACACCACAACAGCCACCACCAACAAAAAAATACCCAAACAAGCCACTGCCACTGTCATCGACGCATCAATGCCAGATTCACCACTACCACTACCACCACCTCCACCAACACAAAGCCACCCCGCCACTAGATTCAAGAAATCCCTTTTAGATTCACCACCAATCCAACAAAAACTACCACCATCGTCGACCTACCACCACTGCACCAACAAAACTATCGCCAAATCACGATACAAACACATTATCATCGCACTGCGCTATCCCTGCCGCAATGGCGATTGCGAACCATCGACCACCATAAATCGCCGGAGAAATACCACATATCTGTAAAACACCACAACCGGAGACTTGTTACAGATCACCGAGAGATAGAGGCTCCGATGCCACGCCGCGCAGCTATTGTGCCTACGCAAGCATGATGCCGCATGTAGAGGCGTGGCTAACTGGTATAGATCACCGCAACTGCAACACCTCCACCCGCAAGAAGGAGATATAGAGAAGGGAAAGAGACGGCAGGCAAGAGCCGTTAGGGTTTGGAGAAGTGAGGTGGGTGGATGGAACCCTGCTATGAGTACAGAAAATTTTCACAGAAAACATACAAAAATTTAAAATGAAGGGAAATGATTGAAATATTGGAGGAGGGAAAATACACACACAGAGACATGATTGAAGCATTTCAAATTTCTGACAAAAATCTGGCAAAAATTCCTGTACTCAAGGAATTTTTCGATGGATGTAGGGTTGCTATATAAATTAATTTAATTGCATAATATTATTATTTATATTGAATTATCATTTGATTTTTATATAAACAAACTTCAAATCTGAATTTTGAAATGATAACTTAAAAAAAAATGATTTTATGTAACTTTCAATTTTTTACTTTATATTTTTTGGGTTTGGGCTAAGGCAAGTAAAAATGTTGAGAAAAACAAAAATCATAAATCGGGTTTTAAGTTTCACAAATGCAAAAATTAGGTTTTAAGTTTAAAAATATAAAAATCAAGTATTTCTTTATTAATTAAATATAATAATAAATAATTAATGGTCACTGATACATAATTATAGGTCACAACTTTTATTTATCACATATTATCAAATCAATTGGTCATAAATTATTTCGATATCACAAGTAAATATTTTTATAGGTCACAGATTAAAAAATTTATAGATCACAATTTATCTATCGGTCACATATTTTCAAAATTTTGGTCACAAATTATCAAATTTTAAGGTCATGATTTAACGGTTAGTCACAGAGAACCAAATAGTTGGCCACATACACCAAAAAACCAACCCTCGATCCCGATCCACCACAAATACTTGGTCACAAATCAACCAAGTAGTTCACAAACGCTCTTCATCCCGTCACCACTGCCACAACCACAACCACCACTAACAATAACAACACAACACAACACCACGACCACAACATCACCACCACCATCAAACTAGATCTGAACCTACCAACCCACCACACATCGATAGTGCCGACACCACGCCGCCAATACCACCGCACCCACAACACACACACACACACCACCGTCGCATTCAACCACATACTATCACCACCACCACCAACTAGATCTGAACCCACTACACACCACATCTGCATCACAACTGGTCAAACACCACTACAACCAGCATTAACACCACCACCACACCCCGACGCAATACCATCACCACAACTCCACTCCGCCACTGCACACACACCCACCACCCGTCGCGACGCTACTGTGAACGGTAGCCTCGCACGCTGCCATTCACAGCAGCGTCGCGACACTGCCATTCACAGGGAGAGAGACGAGGGCGACGCTGCAGTTCACCGACCATTCACAGAGAGACGAGGGAGAGGGATGAGGGGAAGAAGAGAAAGACGAGGGAGAAGGGAGGAGACGAGAGGGAGGAAGTAAGTAAGGAATTGATAAAATTAGGATTATTAATATTATGTTTAATAATATTATAACGAGCACGAGCTCGGCCGAGCCGAGACATCCCTATGGCATCGTTTGATCGACTTTTGAAGCTTCTAGACTAACGGGGCATGTGACATAGGCTTTACTTCTACTTTCTTTAGTATATGATTTGATTGAGATCTGAGTTGCGTAATTGGATATTCATATTTTCTACCGAATACCCTAGGAATTAATGAAATTGGGACTTTTAACCAAAAAAAAAAAATTTGTACATGCTTGCTTGTCATTTTCACTTTATTTAGGATATGACTTGTTTTTCTTGTTCACTATATGATGTTGGTAATTGTCAAGATGAAATTAATTTCTGACATTTACCTTGGAAGTGCAGAGCAGAACATGCCTCCATCACACACCCTTTGTGTAAGTTGTGGTGTCTTGGTGGAGTAAATGACTTCAATTAAACCAATTCTTGTGTTACCAATCCCATTTCAGATTCACAAAATAAGCTGGGTTTTTCTACTCAAAAGTAGAAATCCCAATTCTTGTGATCCCAATCCCATTTCAGATTTCAATCTTTACAACTAGAAATGAATAATAGCATGAGCTTGTAACTTATTAAATGCACGAGTTTCCAAATTTGACTCTAAACCTGATTTTTGAAAATCAATCTTTAAACACCTGGATTTGTGTAATTTCCACAAAAATGTTTTCATTTAGTTTCATTTGTTTTGCTTTTGGTATGGGCTGACATATTTAAAAGAAAAAAGAAAAAAAAAACTTTGATCTGGGACAGCTGATCCCACTATCCCTACTGTAGATCCGCCAATGCCCCCATCCCACCACCCCTCTTGGTTACACGAGAATTGGGTCAACACCAAACGTTTAATCCATAACTCCAAAACCTCAAAGTTTGTTGTCTTCGCAACAGATAGGCAACTACAGATTTGGAGAACTTAGTTCAGACTATCTATTAAAAATTCTCCACATTCCCCACGATCCACCATAGGATGGACTGTGCTTGGCTAGGCGAGGTGGCAACTGACTCGGACAAAGCACTATCCCACTCGTCCATTGAATATTTTTTCATGTTGGCTATGTTATCGAAAGATTGAAGAACAAGGAGGTCACAATTGGCTTTGGCGTAGGAGCTAGTGGCAGTGGTGGATCTTGCCTCCATTTGGAAAATAGCTTGATGTTATTCTGTGAAATTGTAGCCAAGTCGACCGCGTCAGTAGAACTAGTCCCACCACACCAAAAAGCAATTCTCATTAAAATCATCAATCCTCCAACACGATAAAATAAACTATCCCCAATTTATTTTTATTAACAAGAACCACCAAATCAAACATCTAATTTTCCTTAAAATCAAAGGTTAAGGGCATTCCCTTCGCCTGAGATCAAATCCACAATCACGCAGCAATTTTTATTTTTTGCAACACCATTTTAATTGTATTTAAAGTTCTTAATCTTTTGCTCATTATATCACTTATATCCATAACGATTTTCATGTCATTCTTGACCTTGAACTTTTCATTACTTAATATATTTTGTATTTGATAATGATTTTATATCCAAAAATTCCTTGAAAATTATGTAAAACAACTGATTTTCCCGTCATTTGTTAAAAAAATAAACAAATAAAAAGTGCGAAAAGAATTTTTTCAATATATGAACAAATGAGCCATAACAGTAAAAATGTTTTCACTTCAAATAGAAAAGTTCGCTAATTACTAGAATTTTGCATATCTGTTTGTTTAACTTGGGTTACTCCCACTTTGTCCTGTTTCCTTAAAATTCAGATGCATGTTTGGGTAATTTTAAGTCCGACGTTATATAGGTAGGTCGACTATTTTGGGCAACATCTCGTGTCTAGTGCTGAAAAAAAAAAAGGGTACTTTTCTTTATTGACCATGTTTGACTAGATCTAAAGTTAAATAATAATAATAATAATTACTTTATTTTCAAATATGTTTAGATATTATTTTTCATCGATCAATTTAACGTGCGTCATTGTCATATGTTCAACTTACAAATATGAACAATGTATTTTTAAAAGGAGTATTCCAAGAATAGGTAAGTATAAGTGATGTAATATTATAAGAGATGGTATTTAATATAGTTTCCGATTTTGAAACTTATTTTAAGAAATATAATTATGATTTGATTTTATAATATTTTCCTACTTCAATTAGAGTTAGTTTAAATCCCATATAAATGAGACTTAAGTTATGTAATTAAGACGAGCATTGATATATGAAATAACATATTTTCTCCCTCAATTTCTCTTAGGGATAGCAAAAAAATCTGACAAACTCGATAATCGCAGGACCCTGCCTCGAACGGGGCAGGAGTAACCCCCTGAATCAGGTATTTGGGGCGGGGACGGGTAACGGGTGCCCTGCCCCGTTTTTTTTTTTAATTCAATATTTTAAATGAAAAATTTTACAAAATCTCATTAGTTCTAATAGAAAATGACAACTAAAATTATTTGTCTAAATCTAATGAATAGAGACAATAAAAATAAATTATTAAAAAAAATTAAATGGGGTAGTAAACATGACAAAAGCCTTGTCCCGCCTTAAACAGGTAACGAGGCGGGAACAGGTTGGAAAATTGCTTGGCGGGGTGGGGGNTAACAAAGGATCCACGGAGCGTAGAAGGGAGGAGTTCATACCCGGTTAGGGGATTACTGGCCCAACTTCCTTTTTGTCTATTTCGCATAGCCGGGCTCTTGTCTAATCTCTTTTCTCTCGCAATCGGAGAGGCAATAAAAATAAATTATTAAAAAAAATTAAATGGGGTAGTAAACAGGACAAAAGCCTTGTCCCGCCTTAAACAGGTAACGAGGCGGGAACAGGTTGGAAAATTGCTTGGCGGGGTGGGAGCGGGTCTGGGTGACCTCCCAGCCCCGTCCCGTCCCTTCGCCATCCCTAATTTCTCTTTTTTCTCTCCCTCTTTCTCTCTTTCCCCCATCCTTTCTCTTCTCCTTCATTTCCCCTTGTACTATAATTTTGCTCTTGCAACATATGTCAATTTCATATCAGAGCTCCAATAGTTCCTTTGACCAACAAATTCGGCCTCTAACCTTTAACCAACCACTGTCAATCACAAATTCTTATCCAACCACCATAAACCAACATAAAACTAAACCATCAGCCCATCACCTATAAAAAAACAACTCTCAACCACCCAAATTACAGCCTTTATTAGGATCATCAAAGAAAATAATAATAATAATAACTATTTCATAGCATTCTGCATCAATAAGTCAATCTCGAGGTTTTGATATCTAAGTCACAATTAATTACTAATCTTAAAAGGCATCTTGTCAAAATGAATAGTTCAAATCCTTATATATTGATCTATATTTTTATATTTATTCGATGTGAGATTTACACTTCACATAGATCACATAATTATAACTAGGAGTTGTTATAAAGAAATCTAAGCACTTTATTTTTTTATTGAAAAAAAAAAAAGATTTCACAAAGGGATCTTAGTGACTTCTTGGGCACAGAAGTTAAAGAACTTTAGGTTGGAGAGTGCTAATTAAGGATGGCAACGGGGTGGGTCGGGACGAGGCAGAGCTCCTGCTCAATTTATTACTCTTTTTTTTTAATAATTCATTTTATTGCCCTCGTTCATTAACATCAATAATATATTTATTACATTTTTTCTATTTATTTATTTTTAAAAGTTAAATTATTTAAATATATTTGGTAAATTAAAGATTGAAAAGAAATACGACTACCCAGAAAAATAATTCGATTGGGCTAATATTGTTTGTCATATATCTAAGATAATCTTAGTTTCCGTCCTCTATTAAAACAAATGCAATTTCGTGAAGTTTTCCATTACAAGTATTGAACTCTTAAATTAAAAATTAAAAATTTAAAGATTAACCGGGGCGTGGCGACCAGGGGCCAAGTTCACCGCCCCATCCTCAACCAGAATATTTGATTAAGCGAGTAATTCATGCCCCTGTTCGGGGAGGGGCCGCAAGTTTGATAAGGTTTTTTTGCTATCTAGTGTTAATGTATTCTTTGACTTTACTTCCATAAGGTTTTTTTTTATCGTACTCAGAGAAGAGTTACATGAGATGCCAAAAGAGATTTTCGGAGTAGATCCTCCGTTGCTCAATTCAGAATGGGGATAGAAAGGAAAAATCGAGATAATGAATATCACTATAGAATTGTTTGTTTATACTCGTGTTTATTGGACATGATTTTCCCCGTCATTGTCCAATGCCTATGATCACAGGTGTTCAATTGTCATCCAATAGGGGAGACCTCCAAGATAATCCAACTTCATATCGAAGCATTTTGTTGCAATCCACTATGCTACTGATGCAGAACGGAAGTAAAAGATTTACCAGCCTAAATCTTGAAATTAAGAAAACTGGAATTCACCAAGAACAAAACTTGTATTTCAAATTATATGTTTGAGGAAAACGTTCAAAAGCCTTTTAAATAGGCGTTACAAGAAACCCTAACACATAGAATAATGAAACGTTCCAAAAATAGCGAAAATTCAAAACGGGAAATACGGAAATTAATTATTCGGAGGCCTAAACGAAGGAATTTGGCTAAAATCCCGAGATCTCGGCCCCGAGTCCAATTTTTTAGGCCATTTCCAATCAACCTGCCAAATTTCAGCCTACTCCGACACCGTCGTGACAAATGACAAAATTGCTCTTGGCGCAGCCTTTCTTAGTCAATTTTCTGTCTATCACTTCTTCAAACTTCAAAACTAGTTGTCCTACATCAGCTACTACTACAACAACTACTACTAGAAATTACCTCTCCGTGCCAACATATGCAAAGTCCCCTTGATACTCTCTAACACATTCATAGGATACTAAGGTATCTGAAGGAAAAAGCTAGATCATCGTTTACCTAGAGTTTTAAGAATCAAAAAACTATTTAGATTGAACTGAAGCAGGATTTAGGAGCTTAGCTAACACAACAGAAGAGATGATATGGATTCAACAGTCGTTGCATGAGCTACACATTCTAGTTCCAAAAGATTTGAGCAATCTGGTGTGAAAATTTGAGTAGTGCACATGTCTCAACAAATCGCGTGCTCCATTATAAGGAATAAGTTTGAAACATAAAACTCTATGTTCAACAGAACAAGCAACAGATATGTTCACTAAAGCCCTCGCAGCAGACTTCTTAAGAACTAGCAACAAACTCAAAGTAGCTTCACCAGTTACTGTTGGTTTGAGGAGAGAAGTTGAGAGAATTATTGATGAGCCATTGAGGGATTAATAAGAGATTGATAAGTATGCTAGTGTGTATACTATATATTTCTGTCGATCATTTCTTTTGCTTTATGTATTCTGTAGATTCATAAATGTTTCGTCTATCTTCACTCATGCAGCAGTGTAAGACGGTTATCACAAACTTTGCAAAAAACGAAGGGACAAAGTTTTTGAAAGAAATCATAGCAAATTTTACACCTTACATCACTATTGAAAATGGAGAATTATACTAATTTATAGCATTGTTTCAAGCACTGTTGCTCCCAGTAGAATTTGATGGTATGAGTTCTCTTAGCATGGCTACCACCTGCAACATAGTAGGCCTTTTGGATGGGAAATCATCAACACACTGCAGTGATATCTCTAAGTACCTTACCATCTCTTTGATTTGTTCTGCTTCTGCTTCGTCAGTACCTTTAGTTACTGAAAGTAACTCTTGATCTATTACTTCCATTCCTTTTCCTTCTCTCACTTTCATTTTCACCCACCCAACTAAATTGGTATCACCAAAATCTTCCTTATCTGTAGGTCTTTTCCCAGCGAGGAGTTCTAAGAGGATGACCCCAAATGAATAAACATCGCCCCTTGAAGTGCATCGGAAGCTTTGGTAGTATTCAGGTGGGACATAGCCAGGTGTACCGGCTAATGTACTCACACTTAGGTGTGTGTCCAGGGCACTGATAAGCCTTGCCATACCGAAATCAGAGACCCGGGATTCCATTTCATTGTCTAATAGCACATTGCTTGATTTCATATCTCGATGAATAATGTGCGGTATGCAATTGTGGTGAAGGAAACAGAGACCTTTAGCAGCACCTCTTGCTATCTTTTTCCTTTCTTCCCATGTTAAAATTCTTCGGTCGCGCACTCTTGGCCTCCCGTGGAGCATTTCCTCAAGGCTCCCATATTCCATAAACTCGTACACCAGGAGCCTTTCTTCACCAACTTTGCAGTACCCTAAAAGGGGGACAAGATTCCTGTGCTTGATCTTTCCTAGGGTCTCCATTTCAGCCATGAATTCCCTGTCACCCTGGCAGCTTAATCGTACTAGTTTTTTGATTGCAACACTTGATCCATCCTTCAATGTTGCCTTAAATACTTCACCAAATCCTCCAGAGCCAATCATACTTGCTGCTGAGAATCCATTGGTAGCCTCAATCAGTTGCGAAAACTTGAGTTTCTTCAGTTGCCTCTGAAAAGTCGCAACATTAATGCTTAGTGGCTCTTTCTCCTTCTCAATTTTCCATGTTGTTGCAGCTTGTGATGCTTGTAAACTATTAAGCATCTTGATTCCTTCAGCCTCCTTACGTCTAGCACGTATTGCAATTGCCCATACAATCAGAATGCAGACAGAAGCTATTGAAATAAGAATCCCAATCACAACGCTACTAACCCATGATGTAGCAGCACCTTTTTTACCATCTCTACTTGGATTTGTTGCAGGCTGCTGATTGTTATTGTACTGGCATTCAGGCAATGGAACTCCACATAATCCTGGATTATTTGCATACTGGCTTGCAGGAAGTGTACTAAGCTGCCCCGTGGATGGAATTCGTCCTGTCAATTCATTGTTGGAGAGATCGATTTGCACCAAGAAAGACAGTTGTGAAAAGGAGTCTGGAATATGCCCCTGTAGTCTGTTATGAGATGCGTCAAAGACTCCCATGTTCTTAAGCTGACCTAGAGACTCAGGAATTTCCCCCGATAGCTGATTATGGGACAACACGAGAACTTGTAAAGCTATCATTTCCCCGAATTCATCTGGGATTTTCCCTCGTAACTGATTATAAGAAAGATCAAGATACTCGAGAGTCTGGTAACGGGTGAAAAGACTCAGAACTGGACCAGAATACAGTCGTGCAAAATCGCAACTTCTCAATGATGGCACCTGTAACAGCCTTTCAGGACGAATGCCGGAGAATTCAAGCAACCCTCCGACTCCTCTGCATGAATTCCCCACATTTCGGACAAAAACCAATGTGTTGCCTGAGAGAATTCCACTGAGTGCTTTTGATCCATTCTGCCTTCCAAGTCGAGGCGGGATCTCTTCACTTAGCTGGTTGCTGTTCAAGTCCAACCAAACTAAGCTGGTGCAATTTGCTAACTCTTTCGGTATCTGACCACTCAAGCTATTATTTGCAAGTTGCAAAACAGCTAGCCTTTCTAGATACCCGAATTCTCGTGGAATCTCACCACTCAGTCCATTGCTTGTGAGTGAAATCCATTCCAGATTAACACTATTGAACAACTCTGTTGGGATTCTGCCACTTAAATGGTTATTATTCAGAATAAGATTTTTCAGTTTCTTGCATTTTCCCAACTCTGCCGGTATATTCCCTCCCAAGCTGTTGTACCAGGCAATCAGTTGCTCTAGATTCTCAAGATTCCCGAGTTCTGCTGGAATCGTACCATTGATGTAATTTATGCTGAAATCAATGGTCTTTAGTTGTGAACATTGAGATAATTGAGGTGGAATTGATCCAAAAAGTGAATTATCTGGTGCTCTCAGCTCTTCGAGTGAACTAGCTCCCGAGCATATATCTGGTGGGATGATCCCAGAAAGCATGTTGGAGCTGAAATCAACAACTCGTAATTTCTTACATGATGAAATTGAAGAAGGAAATGCTCCAGAGATCCTGTTGCTTTTAAGTAGCAAGGTCTCTAAAGACCCTAAGTTGTGCAGGATCAAATCGGTAAAAGGACCGGTTAAATTATTGACGGACAAATCAAGAAGTTGTAGGAAGCTACAAGATGAGAATGAGGAAGGTATTGATCCAGTAAGGTTGTTATTAGACAGCTTAAGTTCCGATAGTGAATTGCATGAATTTCCCAATTCAGACGGGATCCAACCAGTGAGATGATTGTGAGAAAGATCTAATCTTTGTAAGCTCGTAAGTTCACCAAAAGAAGGCGGGATTTCCCCAGTGAGTGAATTCTCTTGTAAAATTAACTCTTCAAGTTTTGTGCAGTTTGAAAGGGAAGCAGGAAGAGAACCAATCATTTGGTTCCCAGACCAGTCTAGACGCAACAAGGAATTGCAGGATTCAATTTTCAAGTATGATATTGAACCTGAAATATTGTTGTAAGACAGATCAAGATCTTGCAAATTATCAATGTGCAACATAAGATTTTCAGGTAGAAAACCTGTTATATTATTGAAAGCAAGATTCACATGAACAAGATTCGGGCACTTAGCAAAAAAGCTTTCAGGGATATGACCTACAAGCCCAGAAAAAGAAAGTTCAAGTTGTTTCAATCCATAAGGGAGCTGAAGCAAAGATGTAGTAGAATTTATAGCAAATGTATTGGCAGACAAATTTAGGGCAGTTAACATATCTAATGAAGAAAAAGGAGAAAAAGAGAGTTGACCAACAAGATTAGACTGAGCAAGATCAAGAGCTGTCACTCTTCCAAGAGTGCATGTAATTCCATACCAATTACAGGGATCTTTCTTAAGCTGCCAGTCTGACAGAACTCCATTAGGATTACTATGAATCATCTTCTTGAAGGAGAGAAGAGCCTCAGCATCCGTTTTTATGGACGAATATCCGCCTTGTTCGGCTCCCATAACAAAAGAAAACACCATGTACAGAGCAACAATCTTGATTGTAGTGAACTCCATTGGATGAACTCAAAAAACCTATAACTCTTACTTTGTGAGTATATAAAATGAACTAGGCAGCATTGAGTGCACTTGTGTATCTGGGAGAGAGAGAAATTAAAAGGGGCAAAAAGAGAGTGCTTATTATGATGAGAATTTCTTTGTGCAAAGCAGGGGAGTGTGTGCTTTACAAAAAGTTGTTCAGTAATTGATTTTTTATAAATGGAAAAGGAGAGATTGAACGTGGGATAGGAACAGTAAGGAAATTGAATAGTTTTTGTTGGGTGATGTATAATACTACTAACGGACTACGTTTTGTTGAATCTTGAAATTTGAATGGTCGATCAAGGAAGTATACTGGTGGCATAGCTACAAGGGAGTAGTACTATGGATTAGACATGTTCAAAGGGAGAATCAGAGGACAGACAAAGTATAAGATAAATGGGTGCTTTTAAGAAAAATGCAACTTTGTTTGATCCCCATGCTTATTTTCTGTCGGGAAAGCGTGAGAATGTTTCTCCTGTCAGTAGAATACCGAAATAGGGGAGGTATACAGTATGCTCGGATATTTTAAGGAACAACTCAATTATAGTCTTAAAAATTTAAGGATCTTGCTACACCTATATCAAGCGATACATATATATAAAATTTCATTTGTCGGTTTAAAATATAGTCAACTTTTTCATCAAATCTTTTTCTCCCACATTATATCATGTAACTCCTCTATGTACAATTTTGATATACAAGTAGCAAAATTCAAAATTTAAAAGATAATGCTTTGTATACATTGCATCATCCATAAATTTTGATATAATGGCCACGTGGCCGGCCCCTATTGGAGGGGTGCCTGGTGGGTCAGGCACCCCTCCAATAGGGAGCGACCACGTGACCGTTATCAACCCCTATGAATCATGCTATGTATGATCCAAAGTCTAATACTGATTTTTTTTTTTTTTTTTTTTATCAATCACAAAAAGTGGGTATTTGAGGGTTGTCCACAGTTTATTCGTTTCAAAATATTTTTTAACAAACTATATTTCATTTCAATTATTTTTGCATTTTAGATACTTTTCATTTAAGTGTTATTCATATTTGGTTAGTTTTTTTAAAAAAAAAATGTTAGGGTTGTGTTGAAAAATTACAAAATTAAATGGGTTTATAGAACTGGTGGTTATATTTGTTAAGGGATAAATAACACATAGATTAAATACCGAAATATAGACTAGCATACAAAAGTTTGGGTCACTTCTCTTAATAAGGTTGACATTTTAACATAAATTTCAAGTCTTAATATGGTATTAAAGTCCATTAAACTCTAACGAACAATTCGATTCAAAAAGAGCACACGAATTTCAAGATTAATCTACTCAAATGAGTCACCTTCTTGTTGTGACATGCTAAAGGATAAATCTCATATCGATTAAATTTCAAAATATAAATCAACATATAAGAGCTAGAACCTTTTTTATTTATTTATAAAGTTGACATTCTAAGATGAAATCTCAAGTCTTAATAATATTGTCACCACAAATTTCTTTTATTGTACCACTTTTTAATTGCACAAAGGTCCTCAATCTTTGCTTATACCACAATTTTCTCGATCTCAATTTTTAGTCCATGATGATGGTTTATCGTGCCCAACATGCCGTAGACTTTTTGATACAGTAGCTTGCAAAATAACCCTCTCGAAGCTTATGTAGGGGCGCATAGGCCTAAAAATAACATTATATCAAGATGGGATTTTGATTTAATTCCAGATTAAAAATTACGATTTCATCTGTTATCTCGAGAAGGTCTACGATTCGAATTCGTACAGCCCTAGAGCCTATAAAATGAAAATTCAAAATATAAAATTATCTCATTTTCATTTCTACATTATTGTTTGTTGCTTGTAACTAACTATGAGCATAGGGTTTTAAGGCTTGTGTACAAAGTCTAGTTGTTTGTACAAAATCCGCAAGCATATGTGATCGTTAACAAGTAATAGAATTGATGAGTTGAGAGTTATCGTCCCACAAGGAATAAATTCAATTCAAATTTACTGACTTTTTATGGAATTCGAGTTATGTAAAGGAAATAGATATTTTGATTTGATTTTATATTAAATTATCTAAGAAAGCGGTAAAAAGTGCATTTTTATCAAATTATGGATGATTGTATTGGATCTCGAATTCGTCTATTGCTATCCATTTCAATTCTTGATTTGTAATCTAGTTCCGTTCATGCATTCTTGACAATCGATAATTCTATTGTAATTAATTCTTTTTCCAAGACAAATTAAATATATTCTAATTACGACCCGAATATATTCCTAGTTCGAATTCGAATGATTATAATGCATTAGAGTTTAGATTATCTATATAATTGCACATGTGATAAATGTTATTCCTAACACCTATTTCACATATGTTAATTTTGTTGTGTTCTAAACTTGTTATAAATTTTTTAATACTACAATAAGTAACTAATTATCTAATTGGTGACCAATCAATTAAATAATATAATGGGTATGCAAAATTAATCAAGAAACGCAAGAAATAAACTAAATTACTAGTATTGAATTAAAACAAATAAACAAATAGAGTTCATTTTCATCCAATACAAAAGCAGATCTAGCCTAGCATGTTAATAATAAATTACAAGAAGAATAATAGAAAAATATCACTCGAATCATGAAATAAATCAAAAGATATTGATCTTCAAGCCCAATGTTGAATTCTTCAAAATTTTGATGTAATTGACCTTCAATTCCTTGCTATGGCTTGATCTCCTCTCTCAAAATATAGCAATTGACATTTTGTTCTTAATACTTTTAATTAAATTATTGTGTATGAAAAGGCAAGAGAGGTTTTTCTATCTGTATACATCGTTCTCTATTTATAAAAGCCAGAAAATAGGTCAAAATCGCGTTCAATTTGGTTTCCAAAAGAGTTTGAATCGTGAAAGGAAACTAAATATTCTTCTGCGAAAAATGCCCTTGCGTGCGCACCGGCATAAGTACGTAGAACCAAATGGCTTTCGGGTTGGGGAAAATAGGGTGTCACGCGCGCGCAAGTTTATCTCTAAGCAGTTTCTGGTATTTTGACCGTAACTTTCTCTACAGGTATCCGAATAAGCTGATTCAAAATGAGTTGGAAAGTTAATTCAAATGGCCAATTCGAACGTTTTCTATCCGAAAAATGGGTCTCAAGTTGAGGCTAAAAATCCGTAGCATAACTTCTTCGGCTGGAAATTGATTTGTGAAAATACTTCCATTATATTTCACTTTTTTGACCTCCAATTGATCATATATGATCTTCAATCATCATTTGTGTTCCGAATCAACTATTGAATGTTTACACTTTGGTCTCCAAACTTTGGATTTCCTTCATTTTCGCACGTTTTTCGTTCATTTCTTTCAAATCCACCAATTTGCATTGAGTTCAACCTAACAAACATAATTAACATAAAATTAAGCTATAACTCATTCAAATCACTAACAAATATTATAATTTAATGGTCTAAATAAGTATACAAAATATACTTATCACTAGTGCATGAACACACATTAAGCACAAGCACTAGGAGATGCTAATCATGGGCAAGGGGCTCGAACATGACCAGATCATATGTCGGTTATGGTGTGTTGGTAGCTTAGATTGATTTATGTTAAAAGCTCGTTTTTCTCTTGAATATTTAATAGTAGATTTGTTATACAACTACAAATAGGGTAAGTCATCCATTTTCTTTAATTTGCGGAAAAAACAATGGGTTAGTTCTAAAACTTAACACTACGTGTGAAAAGTGTCCACAGACTTTAAATTGGACTTCGCTAGTCTCTTAATTTTAAGTCATGAACTCAGTTAGCACCAAAAAGGAATTCAGTCAAAAATTATTGAAGAACATCCAATGTGGATAACAGATTGATAACGTGGCATCACATCTGATACTACTTTGATACTTGATACACCACTAATGACAAAATTGCATCATTTTCCTAAAGGAAAATACTTTCTATTGCATTTGAAGCGGGAAAACACTTCAAAAAGTGGTGTAATTTTACCCTTGTTAAAGAGGCCAAGTGTCATGGACCGCAGCTTCACTTGGACCCCGTGACCCTATCGCAGCCGCAGTTTACCCCAACTTCGGCCGCANTAATTTCCTTTCCATTGTAATATTTATTTCCATTGTAAAATAGTATAATTCCTCGACTTTTTAACGTCTACTCATGGCACTTAGGTTATTTTTCTTAGTCTATTATAGGGGGTATTAGTCTTTCAAACAATCTTTCAAGTTTTCTAGTGTTCGCCCCCTGCACTAGCCATTTGTAATTTCCTGCTTTCGTCAATTGTAATTTCTTACTTTCAGTAATCAATGATCGAGTTTCTTTCAATTGTGTTTCAAGCTTTCTATTATTTGTAATCAAAATCTCTTTCATCCCGAAAAGATCGAGAAAAGGCGGAAGGCAGTCTAGCGGAGCAGACTACTGCCGCACGGTGTCCCTTTCTGTGCTAAGAAGAAAGGCATCCCGTGAAACCAAGTCTAACCTTATAATCTCTCTGATAACATATGATCTTGTTCAAAGGACCTATAGATGCAACCAAAATAAATTGACAAGGTATATAAATTTATCAATATGTAAGTACTATAAAAAATAGAAAGAGTAAAAAAATCAGATAAAGCAAGAGAGCGAAGCTCGTAAAATATGGGGCTATGCTTGAACTCGAGGATCTAGTGTCTTCAAGATTGTTCTGGGTCCGAGGCATGGCCTAGGCATCAAAAGTTTGAACTAGAGTAGAGACTTGCTGTACGAGTTCTTAAAATACCTTTGGAGAACTTGAGGGGGTTTGGGGAACTCCGCAAGGAGGACGGTTATTGAAGCACTTTTGGTTGGAACATCATGTACATGCTATGATCATGACTTTTGGTAGGATTTTTTATGCTACCAGAAATTGCACTTGATAATACACGAAAGTGAATTGTGAAAGGAGAGAACAAGATGTACAATTAATGAGTCTGTTAGAATTTGGGTGTGATCCGAATTCTTTATTGAAGATAACTGAGAGTTCTAATTAAAGTGTACATTAAAAAAAAAATCTATTTTGAATGCTTTTGGAATCATATTCGAAATTATTGGACAAATTCTAGTTAAAGTTCTATTCGGAAGTCGAGTTGGAATTTGTGTTAGACTTGAAGAGATCAAGATAAGGAAATTTTTAGGTATTCTATTTCATCTACAACTCTACTTCTAGAGCTTGAATTGTTCCTTATATATATTTAGCTCTTCATTGTATTTTAGATTAATTAAGACAAATTATAAACACAAAATCTTTGTATTATTTCTCCAAATTATAATAAAATCTACATTCTTTGCAAATTATTTTATTTGTGTGATCAATTACTTCATATTGTGGTTACAATCTCTTATTTTCTCCAACAATTTGGTATTGGAGAAATTCGGTATCATCTTCGCTTTTCACAACAAACTTATATCATAGCTTTTAGTGTTGAAATTCTTGAAAAGACCGAGATTTTTCGTGATAACAACAATGAAGTATGATATTCCGTTATTAGATCGCAATACAAGATTCTCTTTGTGATGGGTAAAGATGCAAGCAGTACTCGCTTAGATAAATTTGGACGGCGCGTTGTTGAGATTTGACAAGATGCCAACAACTTGGTCTATGAAGGAAAAACAACAGAAGGATCGAAAGATGCTATCTCAAATACATATTCATCTTTCAAATAATATTCTTTAGTAAGAAGTCAGTCACTATATTATGGTTAAATTTGAAGCAATTATGCATGACGAAGTGTCTTAGTAGCAAGTTGCATCTGAAGCAACGTCTATATTTTCATCGTGTGACAAAAGGTACATTTATTGTGGATCATCTAGCTACTTTTAAGGAAATTGTCGTTGATTTGGAGACCTTGGAGGTCAAATAAGATGAAGAAGATTTGGGATTGATTTTATTATGTTCATTGTCCTCTTCATACATGTTTAGAGACACAATTTTATATAGTCGTGGTACTCTTACCATTAAAAAAAAGTCTATAATGCTTTATATTTAAAGGAGATTATGAAGCATCTTGTTACATTTGAAGGTCATGGAGATGGCCTCATTCTTGATGGTGGTTGTTCAAGGACAAGTCAAAATCTAACTTCAAATTTATAATTATTACAAGAAAAAATGGCACTCGGTAAACGCTTGTTATAAATTGTAGAACAAATCAACTTCAAATCAACAACCAGAAATTTCAGGAGAAGCAAATATTTCAGAAGATGCTAGCAGTGATAGCTAGTTTCTACTTATATCTGACTACAACTCCAAACCTGATGAGGCTTAAATTTTTTATACAGTTTACACTTTTCATATTCTAACCAAGATCTTTTTCGATGTATTCAATTGTGATTCTGTTACAGGACTTTTTTCAACTTTGTTTGATGATCATTAGATTATTTTTGCCCCCTTATTTGGGATAGCAGGGGTGGAAAATATTTTTAGTTGGAATTTTTTTAGGGAGAAGTAAGTTTGTATTTTTTCATTGAAACGTTCAACTTTATTCCTTACGGTGAAATTTGTCTCCAGGTGGAGGATTTTTCTTTGAAATTTGTTCATTGTTGTGGAATTCGTGAGATTGTTAGAATTTGGTGTGACCCGAATTCTTTATTAAAGATAATTGAGAGTTCTAATTTATTGTACATTAAGAAGAATTCTATTTGAAATGCTTTTGGAATTCTATTCGAAATCTATATGGCAAATTCTAGTTGAAAATCTATTTGGAAGTCGAGTTGGAATTAAAAAGATCAAGATAAGGAAATTTTTGAGCATTCTATTTCATCTACAAATTAACTTTTAGGACTTGGATTGTTTGCTATATATATATGTAGCTCTCATTGTATTTTAGATTAAATTAGACAAATTATAAACACAAAATCTTTATATATTTTTTTCCATATTATAATAAAATTTTCATTGTCTACAAATTAGTTTAGTACTGTGTTCATGTGATCAATTATTTCATATTGTGACTATAATCTCTTAACAATTTGGTATTAGAGAAATTTGGTATCGTTGCCACTTTTCACAATAGAGCCTGAATTTGATATGATATGATAGGCCCAACCTCAGTTGACATGATTTGCTCGATCTCGAGTTTAGCTTCATAGTACCTAAAACACAAGCGATAAGGGGTGGCTCGTCACACCTCCAATGCTTAAGTCAACAAGGGAGGTGGACAGAGAATACATGTGTAGAGCAATAACTATATATGGAAAAAAGTGTAATTGGGCAATGTTGACGATCACGTCACCTGGATCTTTTGTCGAATAGGGTAATTGGACATGATCATTATAAGATTAGATCATCAAAATTAGCCTCTATTTGACAACTATTATTTGAAAAAAATAAGTTTTGAACGATGATTTTTAGAAGAATGTATAGTTAAAAAATAGGAAATTTTTTTGAATTTACGAACATAATATTTTATTGTGTGAATGAGTGATTGAAATGAGTATGTGAAAAAAATAGTTTTCAAATAATGGTTGTCAAATAAGGACTAAGTGTATCGAAATTTATTTACATTTATTGAGATTTTGAAGGGATGGTTGATTTAATTTTAATTAAACATCTCTGATCTCCTACAAGTTGGTGACTCGTTTGAGCAGGTCAATTTTGAAATTCATGTGCTCATTTTTTAGTTTTAATACGCTCGATATCATATAAAGACTTGAGCTACTTATTAAACGATCAACCTTATTTAGAGGAGTATCACAAGTCCTTATACATAAATCCATATTTTTATTTTTATTTGTATTTGATGTATGATTTATCACTTAACAAAGTTCATTGACCATTTACTAGCATCGTATAAGTCACAGACGAATTAGATTTTAACCCTAAAATGAATCAGTTTTGCTAAGAAACACTAGTTTTAGGGCACTGGTCCCCGTCAATCATAATATTACACACACAATGACACGATATTATATAGTATATTATGTAGGGACAAGAAATGGTTAAGATTGGTGGATGAATGATTAAGATTAGGCATACAGATCGTATGGTGTCACTGGTTAAAAGGATTAAATTGAATAAAAGAAAATGAGTGGAAAAGGCCCACTAAGAATAAACATCATTGAGGCTGGCTTACATGGAGTGATGATGCTCCCATCCCAATTTTGCCTTTTGCTTTGTTTTATGTTGACAGTAATTTTAGCCCTCAACGTTAAAGATGTTGGAAAAATTAATAATTATAGTGCATAAATATATTCAAATTTTAACCTTTCCGCAAGTAAAAATTTGGACAGAATTTCAACTTATTTAAAATTCAAATAGAAGAAAACAATGTTGAAAAAATTGAAGTGATTAAGGTAAGAGTTCGACTATATCTCCTTAAGATAATAATCTTTTTATTGGTGCGACGATTCTCCAGCGCTCGTCTTCCAAGATATAACGACATCGATTTATAATAGTAGCACTCCAAATATTTGTCCAACGAACTTACTAATGTTATGATCTCTCTAAACCTGAAAATGTCTTAAATATGCAAGAAAATAACATTCGAGATTGAAATGGAGAACACGGAATAATGTAGGACAGATATGAATATTATTTTTGCAAAAGAAAATTTGGAGTTAATGAAATGTATGATTTATGAGTCATTTTTAGAAACTGAAAAGTCATGTGCAAATAGCACAGCTGCTAAAAAGTTATGTCTTGAATTGACACAACCTCTATGAATAACAACTATTAAGAAAAACCGGTTTATAAAATCGTCACCTTCTAGAAGCTGAGTTGTGTCGTGAACGACACACCATGTTTGGATAGTAAACAAGCTTTAAAAAGTCACATTCCAAAAGTTGAACATTACTCACGCACAAAAAATAAAATAAAATGAAGTTAATAGATAATATAATCAAAATATATTATTTAATTTAATAAAAATAATAGAATTAAATAATATATTTTGATTATATTATCTATTAACTTCATTTTATTTTATTTTTTGTGCGTGAGTAATGTTCAACTTTTGGAATGTGACTTTTTAAAGCTTGTTTACTATCCAAACATGGTGTGTCGTTCACGACACAACTCAGCTTCTAGAAGGTGACGATTTTATAAACCGGTTTTTCTTAATAGTTGTTATTCATAGAGGTTGTGTCAATTCAAGACATAACTTTTTAGCAGCTGTGCTATTTGCACATGACTTTTCAGTTTCTAAAAATGACTCATAAATCATACATTTCATTAACTCCAAATTTTCTTTTGCAAAAATAATATTCATATCTGTCCTACATTATTCCGTGTTCTCCATTTCAATCTCGAATGTTATTTTCTTGCATATTTAAGACATTTTCAGGTTTAGAGAGATCATAACATTAGTAAGTTCGTTGGACAAATATTTGGAGTGCTACTATTATAAATCGATGTCGTTATATCTTGGAAGACGAGCGCTGGAGAATCGTCGCACCAATAAAAAGATTATTATCTTAAGGAGATATAGTCGAACTCTTACCTTAATCACTTCAATTTTTTCAACATTGTTTTCTTCTATTTGAATTTTAAATAAGTTGAAATTCTGTCCAAATTTTTACTTGCGGAAAGGTTAAAATTTGAATATATTTATGCACTATAATTATTAATTTTTCCAACATCTTTA